>PVKV010039736.1:0-12796 GCA_004027835.1 Alouatta palliata | reverse complement strand
TTATTTTTATTTTTTCAAAATAATATTTTATTTATAATTTTTTGGTTAAAATTTGTGATTTATTCTTGCATCACAGGAATTCCTTCTATTATGTTAATATTTGGCTTTGTCTTCAGCTTCAGCCAAATGTTATCTATAACATTCAGCCAGTTGGCATTTGACTGAAATGTGAATCATGTGTACTCCAATTGTATTTGTGTATATATATATGTACATGTAAATATATTTAGTGTGTGTTGTGTTCAGTATGATATCGTGAAAATGCATAGATCAAGTTAGTGACTGTGGGTGTCCTAGAGGGTGGAGGCAGGATTGTTTCACTTTCTACTTCACCAACGTTCTCAATTTGAAAATATATCTGCAGGGCGCGGTGGCTCACGCCTGTAATCCTAGCACTTTGAGAGGCTGAAGTGGGCAGATCACAAGGTCAGGAGTTCAAGACCAGTCTGACCAACATGGTGAAACCCTGTCTCTACTAAAAATACAAAACTTAGCTGGATGTGGTGGCACTTGCCTGTATTCCCAGCTACTCAGGAGGCTGAGGCAGGAGAATCACTTGACCTCAAGAGGCAGTGGTAGTGGTGAGCCAAGATTGCCCCACTGCACTGCAATCTGTGCAACAAGAGAAAAACTCCATCTCTCTCTCTCCATATATATATACATACCACAAATATATATATAAATAGCCTTCTTAATTTTCTGTCTCATTGATCTAATATTGACAGTGGAGTGTTAAAATCTCCCACTATTATTGTGTGGGAGTCTAACTCTCTTTGTAGGTTGTTAAGAATTTGATTTATGTACCTGGGTGCTCCTGCATTTGGTGCATGTATATTTAGGATTGTTAGTTCTTCTTGATACATTGATCCTTTTAGCATTATTTAATGCCCTTCTTTGTCTTTTTTGATCTTTGTTGGTTTAGAGTGCATTTTATCAGAGACTAGGACTGCAACTCCAGCATTTTTTTGCTCTCCATTTGCTTGATTAAAGTAATGGCAGAAACTGCGATTACCTTTGCACCCACCTAATAATATTAACAAATATTTGTGTGTTTAGGAAACAGTTTACTTGCATTATTAGTTATATGTTGTTATTGCTTACATTACACATGAAACCAGTATTCAAGGGTGTAGGTTTTCCAGTGTTGCTGAGCTGGTACATAAAATCTATTGGGATTAAATATAAAATCTATGGGCATTAAACAAAAGCCGCACCTCTTCTCTACTTTAGAAATTTTTTGGTCCTAGTGGCTCATGCCTGTAATCCCAGCACTTTGGGAGGCCAAAACATGTGGATCACCTGAGTGCAGGAATTTGAGACCCGCCTAGAAAAAATAGTGAAACCGGGTTTCTATTAAAAATACAAAAATTAGCCGGGTGTGGTGGCAGGTGCCTGTAATCCCAGCTACTCTGGAAGCTGAGCAGGAGAATCACTTCAACCTGGGAGACAGAGGTTGCAGTGAGCCAAGCTGGTACTACTGAAATTCAGCCTGAGTGACAGAGCCAGACTGAGTCCCAAAAGTATATATATACATATATATATATTTTCAACAATGTGAGCATCTTAGATGCCTGATTCCTTAATTGAGCCATTCTCTGAGACATGCTCTGAGATTTTTCTGAGAAGGAAACAACAGATTTTAGAGCCAGGCCCTCAACTTGATTTTTAGATCATAGATACCTGGCAACACCCTGATACTGAGATTTGCCTAGAAGCTATTTTAACTTTAGAATCATTTGCAATCTGAAAAGGCTAAGATCCTGCAAAATCAGCAAGTCCTGGCTTCATTAGCCTCTCTGTCCCCTCTCCCATTTTGCTTTAAGTAACAAGAAACGATTGGGCAATACCTACGCTGAATAGGGCTCATTTTTTAAAACAATGAGACATTGCAGGTATGACAGTGTAGAACTTCCAAAACGGTCGCTGCAGCTTCCACTTTACTTTCTATAGGATGGATTACTCTGAGGGTACCCAGTGACAATGTCATGAGTCAGATATTCAAGAATGGCTTAGCCGGTCTGTTTTGGCTCAGGGTCTCTCATGAGGTTGCAATCAACATGTTGGCTGGGGCTGTGGTTATCTAAAGGCTGGCTGGGGCTGGAAGATTCACTTCCAAGGTGGCTCACTCACATGCTGGCATTTGCTTTTGGAGACTTCAGGTTCTCCATACATTGGACTTTCCACAGGCTGTCTTCTTCTATTCATTTTTTCTGCTTTCCTGTTTCTCTCTCTTTCATTTCCTTTGCAGTTTATGATAGCCTGTTGCCAAGACAGCCCCCAAAGTTCACAGCTAACTCAAAAGTAGTTGAAACTATGTTACCGGTTCTAGCAACAAAATTAATGCAGACACAATGTGTATTATTTCCTCCCTGGCATGTTGGACCAGAACAACATAATGTCCTCTCACTTTCTTCCATGTATTTCCATAAACGTTTTATTTTTGCATAGTTTCAGATTTACAGCAAAATTGCAACAGTACTATAGAGTTCCCATGTATCCTGTACCCAGGTTTTTCTATTGTTAGCATCTCACATGACTTCAGTACATTTGTCACAACCAATCATCCCGTATTGGTACATTATTAATGAAACTGCATTTTTCATTCAGATAATATGAATGTTTCCCTAATGTTCTTTTCCTGTTCCAGGATTCTATCTACTGTGCCACACTGCATTTAGTCATCATGCAGCCTTAGCTTCCTCTGGTCTGTGTCAGTTTCTCTGCCGTCTATTTTGATGATCCTAACAGTTTTGAGGAATACAGAGGAGGCACTTTTGTAAAATGTACCTTCATTTTAGTTTGTCATGTTATTGTCATGGTTAGACTAAGGTTACCCATATGGAAAAGAAGATTCCAGAGGGGCTGTGTTATCCTGATCACGTCATATTAAGGGTACGTGTTATCAACACGACATATTGCCGTTGACAGGAAACTTGATAAAATAACAAAGAGAATGTTTGCAAGGAGCAAGCTACTAAACTCTTTGGGAGCATATCACAGTGCTCTCTACCTCTGCTACAAAGCCTGTGATGGTGTGTCACAAGGTCACCGTACGTGGGTCTCAGAGTCATTCAATAGTTCTGAAGATCCAATATTGGAAACGGAAAGAAAAACACATAAATTTTGTGTTCCTAAGCCATTGAGATGTCAGAATTGACTTGTGACAGCAGTGTAGGATAGTTAAATTTCACTAAGAGGCACCTCTATATGGTATTTTGCTCACTTAAAGATAAGAAATAGAAAAGCAAAATGAATATACACACAAAGCCCAAAAGAAGAGACAACTACATGTATAGAAGTAGAACAATATATATGCATACAGATATATGTTGAGATCTTTCTTTAAATGTGAGAGAGTTACAATCGAATACCACTTGTTATTTTATTTATTAAGGTGATTCTCAAGTTACAATGAGGTTTTATTTCAATAAACCTACAGTATAGTGAAATTTTTTTTTGAGAGAGAGTCTTATTCTGTCACCCAGACTGAAGTCCTGTGACGCAATCACAGCTCACTACAACATCCGCCTCCCAGGTACAAGCAATTCTCCTGCCTCAGCCTGCTGAGTAGCTGGGATTATAGATGTGCTCCACCACATCTAGCTAATTTTTCTATTTTTGGTAGAGATGGGGTTTCGCCATGTTGGTCAGACTGGTTGAGAACTCCTGACCTCGTGATCTACCCCTTCAGCCTCCCAAAGTGCTGGGATTAGAGGCGTGAGCCACTGGGCCTGGCCAGTGGAAACTTTTCAAGTCAAAAATGCATGACAACACAGCATATGCTCCCTGAATTATAAGCTTCAAGTCATAATTCTTTGACTTTACAGTGGTGCAAAGGCATATGAATTCAGTAGAAACTGTAACCACGTCAGAAGTCTTAGGAAGCTCCTTGACTTTCATTGTGGTTATGTCCTGATAAAGCTGTCACAAAGTTGAAAAATTGTTAAGCCGAACCATAATTCAAAGACCATCTGTAAGGGCTTTTTAAAATATGATTTACTTTCTTTATATGCATTTTTTCTAATTTTGTAAATTTTCTTTTGTAAATTTTGTAAATGATCTTCGTATTTAAATCTAACACCTATGCAACTGGGTGGGGTGGTGATTAGTGATTTTTGTATACTTATGCTTAAAGCATAAGTGTGTAATATTGTCATCAGCATTCTCTTCAAAGCCTGCATAGGGCAGTACCTTATAAAGAAGTGACTGTACAATTCAGGAAAGAGGAATGGTAGGATGAAGTGAAATGACATAGACGGAAACGTTTTCTACAAAACAGAAATGGCGAGTTACATTGAGAGGTGTGTTCTGGCAGGAAATAATTTTATGAATCCCTTTTCAAAGTTGATAAAGTATTTATAGTACCTAAAGAATAACTCTATTCCTATTTAATTTTATCCACCTGTGGTAGATGTGCACACACTAAAACTGAGAGTTATAGCCTGCCCTTTGTCCACAGAACATATTCTCTGCATGGACAAGATAAGCCACAATCAGTCACTTGGAGATCTGGACAGCCTATTACATATGAACTTACTTATCTCTAAGAAATGAAGTTCTCCCCAGAGCTCAAGACATCATATGTGGTTTTGCAGGTGGTTTACTGCACAAATCTACAAAAGCAAGGGGGCAAATTGGTGACAAAATCTGTACTAGGTTCTGAAGTCACGGTCACTGATGCTGGTCTGTGCCACGCAAAAAAGGACAATGTTTGCAAATTACTGATAGGCCAGTGGTAGCAGCAGTACCAGGTCTGGGTCCAACTCGACTTCCAGCTCAGGCTCCAGCGGTGGCTCCAGCAATTCCTCAGCATCCAGCTGCTCAGGAAGCTCCAGCACCTCCCGCAGCTCCAGCAGCTCCTCCGGCTCTCCAAGTTCTTCTTGACACAGACTCAACAACAGGAGGCATTCCCACTCCAAGTCCAAACCACCTGAAAGAGATGAAAAGGAGAGGAAAAGGTGGAGCCCATCCCCTAAGCCCACCAAAGTGCACACGGGAGACTCACCAGGAATGTGACCAAAAATCACATCAGGGCGATATTTTCCAATATGGGAAAATTAAAATGATTCACATGCCCATGGATACGATACATCCCCATCTGTGCAAGGGCTCTGCGTACGTAGAGTTTGAAAATCTGGATGAAGCTGAGAAGGCGCTAGAATACACGAACAGAGGACAAATAGATGGCCAGGAGAGATCAGTGCTACGGCTGTGCTGGGCCCTGGGTCTAAGCCACCCCCAAGGCGATTCTGCCCTCCCAGGAGAATGCACAGGTCTCCCTCACAGATGAGGAAAAAGTCCTGCTCCCCAAGGCACAGGTCCCCCATGCACTGGTGGTCATTATCCCCAGGCCAACACCGCCACAGGAACCGCTCCAGCTCCACCTCCTCCCCATGGATAAGCAGACCACCGAAACTCTCACCCCTGCAACTTATACCCCACCCAGCTCAGTTTTGTCACTTTTCTAGCAAAAGGAAGAACAGTAGGAAAGCAAACCCCTCACTCGGGCAGACATTGTAGGCAGTGGTCAGCACCCCTCTACTGGTCTGGCTGGCTGCAGAAATGCTGTCAGTTTGGGTTGTATCTGTCAAGACGCCCTATGGTTTTCTGTCTAGAAAGCTCAGCTGTTTCCAGTTTCTGAGAGTCAGTTCAGTGGCAGAGCTAACAGGGATGAGTGAGGTTCTGGGGTGATGTGACCCTGCCTGTGTGGAAGCACACTTTTCCTTTCTCTGGTGACCTGGGATGGTGGACTGGCCAGGCCCTTGCTGTAGCCATGCAGTGACCTTTTGGAAAGGGAGCATCCAGGGCTTTAAAGCAACTGCCAACTCTGTTAGGCCCGGCCTTTTGAAGCCTCTTCTGATTTCAAGGGTCAGACATCCCCTAAGAGTCTCTTACCCATGGTAGTTGCTGTGCATGGTTCTGACTGTCCGTGCACCCATGCACACACCCCACACCACCACCCTACTCGGAAACTGGCCAGTGAGTTGAGAGTCAGCTCTGCGGGGTCATCACGCAGCCCTGGTTCTGCCTGCCCTTCATGGTGGTCATTAAGGATACCTTGGCAGCACGTACACTGATTTTTTTTTTCCTTTTTTTCATTTACTGTGTAGTCAGTACTATAAAATCTGTTAGAGTTTTATACATTTGTAGCATTTTAGATGGCATTGTGTTTGTACTCCGCTGTGTAGAGTGGAAGAAGTGTATTGAATAAATGCACAATTGAAATGCAAAAATAAATATGAGGAGATTTTTGTGAACTATGAAGAAGGGAGAGAAAGGCACAAGGGATTTTAGAGCTTTGAAATGTAGCAGAAGTGAAAGATGAGGCTCAAAAAAGAAAATAAGAGAGAAGCTGGTCTGGCTTGGAGACACTGACACAGAGGCCACTGGCCTTTGGCGCCTGAAAACTCTGGAAGCAGTTTGGGAATTCAGCAAACAGGTGAGGACTGACTCTGGAAACACTTCCATTAAGGGACAAAATGAATTAAAACTTCCAGAGAAGGAGGAGGCCAACACTAGCCAAAAAATCCTACATCTGCCTGCCTGAGAAAAACACGATGAAAATATTCTCAAACTTCCATTAACCCAGGAAAAAATCACTGATTAAGTTAGAGGAGTTTGAGTGGACTAGTGAGAAAGAGAAATCCAATCATCCACCTTTAATCTCCTGTTCGCCCCACCCATCTGACCTCCTAGCCTCAAAATAAAATCTGAGAAGGGGGAAAATACTAATCAGAGCCTGTCATTGGCCAGATGCTAATTGCATCTGCAGTCTGTCCAATAGGGAAACAGAAAGGAAACTCTCCACAGGCTTATGAGCTCTGAAGGTGCCATATTCAGAACTCTCAGGTGAACAGAGAGGCTGTGCTGTGTTGCCTGTTCTCACCTGCACCAAGAAGGACGCCACTGACCTGCCAGAGCAGGAGAAGCCATTCTTACCACCTCGGCATTGGTGCTGAGGGAACCATCCCTGACATCTGGACATGTAAGGGCAGCTCTGGAATACTCACGGATCCTGGACCTAAGTGGAGATTTGGCATCAGGAGAGCACCCCTCGGACCACAAGTGCAGGTGAGCAGGGACTCAGGGAAGGAGCAGGTGCCTTGGGTGGATTTAGGGGTTGGGGGAGACTTCGGAGGCTCAGGCTGCAAATGGAGTGATCCTGGGAGGGCTTCTGCTCACAGTCCCTGAGGATAAAAATCGGAGATCTCCCCTAACCACGGTGGAGTAGGAGGCTACTTTGAGGAATCGCTTAGGAAATTCCCTTTGCAAGCAACTGGCCAGTGGAGTGTATAATGTAGGCAAGGTCAGAGTAGGATGGAGCACATGGGAGCAAGGGAGAAGGGGCAGTTGTGCTTGTGGTCAGTGACCCCAAAATATGAGAGCTGGAAACCATAATGCCTGGCCTTGCTCTTGCCATTAATTTGGTTTGTTTGAACTTGGGAGATTTGTGTGGCCCTAGAGGAGTCAGGCCTGGAAGCCAGATGGAGTTGGAGCAGAAAAAGAAGGTAGAGAAATTTGTGTGAACTGTGAAGAAGGGAGAGGAAGGCAGAGGGGATTTTAGAGCTTTGAGCTGTAGCAGAAGTGACAGATGAGGCTCAAAAGAGGGTAAGTGAGGCAGGCTGATTACAAGGTCAGGCTGATCAGAAGCCCTGGCCAACACAGTGAAACCCTATCTCTCCTAAAAATATATATATATATAAAAAGAAAAAAACAAACGAAAAAAAGCCTGGCATGGTGGCACACGCTGGTAGTCCCAGTTACTTGGGAAGTTGAGGCAGGAGAATCGCTTGAACCCGGGAGGTGGAAGTTATGGTGAGCCAAGATTGTGCCACTGCACTTCAGCTTGGGCAACAGAGCAAGACTCTGTCTCAAAACAAAACCAAAAAAAAATGAGTAAGAGGGAAACTGGTCTGGCTTGGAGACACTGACACAGAGATAACTGGTTTGTGGACGCTAAAAACTCTGCAATGAGTTTAAGAATCCAGAAAACAGTCAAGGGCTGACTCTGGAAACACTTCCATCAAGGGTCAAAAAGAATTAAAATTGCCTGAGAAGAAGCAGGCCAACACTAGCCAAAAAATTCTATATCTGCCTGCCTGAGAAACACAAGATGAAAATATTCCCAATCTTCAATTAACCCAGAATAAAATCCCTGATTAGGTTAGAGATTCGATGGACTGTTGAGACAGAGAAATCCAATCTTCCACTTTTTTTTTTCTAATTTTTTTTTTAGTATGCCCTTATTTGGCAATTCTTCCACTTTTAATTTCTTCACAGTCTCTCCACCCACCCCCTCTCCTAGACAGAGAATACTATCAGAGAAAAAGGTGGGACATGTTCATCGGAATCTGTCATTGGCCAGAAGCTAATTACATCTGGAGTCTGTCCAATAAGGAAACAGAAAGGAAGCTGTCCACAGGCTTATAAACTCTGAAGACACTAGATTCAGAACTCCCAAGTGAACAGGGAGGCTGTGCTGTGTTGCCTGTTCTGAGCTAGAAAAAGAAAGACGTAAGCAGCCATTCTTAGTAGGAAGTGGTGCTGAGGGAACCACCCCCACATCTGGAAATTTAAGGGCAGCTCCAGAATACTCAGAGAGCCTGGATCCACGTGAAGATTTGCATCAGGAGAGCACCCTTCAGACCACAAGTGCAGGTGAGCGGGAACTCAGGGAAGGAGCAGGCACCTTAGGCAGTGTTAGGGGTTTGGGGAGACCTTGTACACTCAGCCTGTGCATGGAGCAATTCTGCAAGGGCTTCTGCTCAGTTCGTGTGAAGATGAAAATGAAAAAATTCCCCTAACCAGGTTGGAAAAGGACACTACATTGAGGAAGTGCTTGGGAAATTCTCTTTACAGACACCTGGCCAGTGGAGCGGATAATGTAGGTGAGGTCAGAGGAGAATGCAGGAGTTGGCAGTGAGGGGGAAGGGCCAGTTGTGCTGGTGGTCACCGACCCCAAAATATGAGAACACGAAACCATAATGCCTGTCCTTGTTCTTGCCACTAATTTAGTTCATCTGAACTTGGGAGATTTGTGTGGCCATAGGGGAGTCAGACCAGGAAGCCAGACGAAGTTGGAGTAGAAAGAGAATATGGAATGGCTTGTCTGAAGTGTTAAGAAGAGAGGAAGACACAGGGATATTTATTTATTTTTATTTTTACTTTTGAGACAGAGTTTCACTCCTGTTGCCCAGGCCGGAGTGGAATGTCACTGTTTCGGTCACTGCAGCTTCTGTTTCCTGGGTTCAAGTGATCCTCCTGCCTCAGACTCCCAAGTAGCTGGGATTACAGACACCCACAAACACATCCAGCTATTTTTTGTATTTTTAGTATAGATGGGGTGAAACCTCATCTATATGTTGACCAGCCTGGTCTCAAACTTCTGACCTCAGGTGATATGCCCACCTCGGCCTGCAAAAGGGGGATTACAGGCATAAGCCACCGTGCCCGGCCCACAAGAGATTTTAGAACTTCGAGACGTATCAGAAGTGAAAGGTGAGGCTCATAAAAGAGAGTAAGAGAGGAGCTGGTCTGGCTTGGAGACCGTGACACAGAGACAATAAAGTTTTATTGGAGACAGCAAGGAGGTTGCAGTCAGCTGAGACAGCTTTTATTTTATTCTATTCTTTCTATTTTATTTGAGACAGGATCATGCTCTGTTCCCTAGGTTAGATTCCAGTGACACAATAACGGCTCACTGCAGCCTCACCTCACCGGCTCAATTGATCCTCCTACCTGACCTTCCTAGTAGCTTGAACTACAGGTGTGTGCCACTAAGCTTGGCTTATTTTTGTATTTTTTTAATAGAATGCAGTGTCACCATGTTGTCAGGTCTGTCAGGCTTTTCAATAATGTTTTCTCCTGGAGAACATCTAAAATATATAATATAGTAGCAAAATAGCTACAACAAATACTGTGTATCCACTTAAAATTGATACCCCAATTCCTATGCTTTGCAATACTGTGTGGCAAACCCAGGATCGCATATGATCTTATGGATAAATGCTGCACTATGAATGTCTGAAATATAGAGTCTCTTTCAAATATTCAGTTCATAATATCATTATCAGAAATCATAACTGGTGAATACATATGCGATCTTCTCTGTCCCAAAGCACTTTATTTTATAAGTGTTTATTTGGAAATAAGGAAAATTATTAGGTAGATATTTTCATTGTTATACATGTTCTTCATTACTTTAATAGACATTATTCTTTTTTCTCCTTTTGTAGTTGAAGACAACTGCCTTCGTGTTCTGTTGAAAGTCTCACACTCTGGAGTATTTTACGTGGTCATTAGTTTCCATTGCCTCGTGTAACTGTGGCTTTTACTGAGAAGGACCACGAAAGAGTCAAGCTTGAATTTAAGTAAAGGAGATCTGGTGCCAAAGGATCAGCTGGTGGCCTGGGCCCTCCCTCCTTCTGGAACTTCTTCTAGACACAAAGGGAAAGAAGCAGACACAGGCTTGTGAAGTGCTTGCAGGAGAGAGAACACAGAGGAGGCGGCAGCTTCTCACTTTCCCTCCTTCCAAGAGGATCACACCTTCTGAAGGGAGTCTCCACACACAGATCCTCCCTGCACCATGGCCTTCGCAGCTTCCCTGGCTGAGCTCCAAGCAGAGGCCAGCTGCCCCATCTGCCTGGGTTACCTGAAGGACCCAGTCACCACTCACTGTGGGCACAACTTCTGTCGCTCCTGCATCCACCAGTGCTGGGAAGACCTACAGGACATCTTTCCCTGTCCCGTCTGCCTCCACCACTGCCCCGAAGAGAACCTCAGGAGCAACACCCAATTTCACAACATGACTGATATGGTTCAGCAGCTTCCCGCCATGAGGAGGAAGAGGAAAAGGCAGGAGGAGGAGCCCCTGTGTGGGAAGCACTGTCAGCGTCTGGTCCTGTTCTGTGAGAAGGACCTGGAGCTGTTGTGTCCCCAGTGCAGGGTCTCCTCTGACCACCAGCATCACCCCCTGCTGCCCATTGAGCAAGCTGCAGCCAGAAACAGGAGAAAGCTCAAAAGCTACATTCAGCCACTAAAGGAGAAAATTGAAGATGCCAAGATGCGACGTGAAGCGTCAATTTGGAAATCTTTCAATGAGAAAAGGAAGATGGAATCATGGAGGACGAAATTACAGTGTGAATTTGAAGAAATGAAGGTTTCCTTGGTCAAGGAACAAGCTGCAATTTGTGCCTCTTTACTTGTTGAAGAGCATGATGCCGAAGAAAAACTCACTGAAAACCAAAGACAAATTTCAGATCATGCATTTGTATTACAAAATCTGCTAAATGAAGTAACAGAGAAGTGTTTTCAGGGAGACCTGGATATGCTGACAGGTATTGAGAACATCTACAACACATATGAAAACCTGAAAGACCCTGCAGTCTTCTCACATGAATTCAAGAAGAAGAGTTGGGAGCTCCCTCCACATTATTTTGGCCTCCAAAGAATGATGAGCACATTTCAGAAAGAATTGACTCTAGACCCGGAAACAGCCCACCCTAGTCTTATTATCTCAAGTGACAGAAAAAGTGTGGTATTTAATAGGCTGCATCCAGGCTTCATTGATAATCCTCAGTCACTTTGTTTTTACCCAGCGGTACGGACCTGTGAGGGCTTTGATGCTGGGAGACATTTTTGGCACGTAGAAGTGAGAGGCACAGGCCCGTTGTTCGTTGGTGTGTGTAAAGAAACGTTTCCCGGAGATGGTCTGACATGGCCAACCCCACAGATAGGGTGCTGGGAAATTCAGGCATTCTGTGATCCATACAGTAGAAGGAATACAGAAGTCCTGCAAATAGGCGTTTTTCTGGACTATGAGTTGGGAGAGATTTCATTTTATAATTTAAAAACCAGATCACATGTGCACACTTTCACTGAGAAGTTTACAGAAAAGCTTATACCTTATTTCTCTGTTGACCCTTCTGCCCACGCTGTCACAATCAACATTGTCATAGACCAGTGATAGGCTCCTTAGACAGCCCTTTGCATGTGGCTATCTTTTCTTCCTGTGTTGTTGGAGGGCATTTGTAATAAAGCCTCTGATTCCATGTTTATGTTTGACTCTCGATAATTTTGGAGGGACTCACCCTTCTCATACCTTCTGTGCACCTGGAAAAGCTAAGGAGAAAGCCTGGGTGATCCCTCTGTTGGTGCAGGTGGGAGTTCCAGCCCCAGGTAGTGCAGGACCCTTTCAACAGCCCCACCCATGACCAGCATCACAGACCCAAACTAGGCTCCTTTCTCTGCTCTCTCGAGTCACTTTTGTACCAACTGTGTAGACAACCTGCTTCCCCCATAAATCTTATTACATTATTAAGAATCCATCTCACACAATCTTGGAGTATGTGGCATCAGCAGTCTGAACACTGAAACAGATTGTCAGGGAGGGTCCACCCTATCCATGCAAACTGACCCCTAGAGATGCCATTGTGAGCAGGATTATTCAGATGTTGGCTGGCACTGGCAGGGAATCGCTGTTCTTGCTTTGCTTTGCTCACTGGCTCTGTGCCCCATGACAAGCCTGCACTGTCAGCTCTGCTGCTTTTACTGAGTTCACCTGAGGCTCTTTCAGAGATTTCTCTGACCTAAGTCACTAATTTAGAAATATTTTGGTATTTAAGAACAGGAATACGCACTCAGATCCCTTTTTATGTCTCCCTGAGTCATACATTTCACTCCAGACATATAGCTGTCTTTATAATTTAGAAAACACATCCTGTGGGTATACTTTCACTGACACTTTTACAGAAAACATGCCTTATTTCTCTATTGAACCTTCTTCACAAGCAGTTAC
>PVKV010039735.1:0-12802 GCA_004027835.1 Alouatta palliata | reverse complement strand
GCAATTCTCCTGCCTCAGCCTCCCGAGTAGCTGGGACTACAGGCACGTGCCACCATGCCCAGCTAATTTTTGTATTTTTAGTAGAGACAGGGTTTCACCATGTTGACCAGGATGGTCTCGATCTCTTGACCTCGTGATCCACCCGCCTCGGCCTCCCAAAGTGCTGGGATTACAAGCGTGAGCCACCGCGCCCGGCCAGAACGTTTTTTTAAATGTATTCTTAGCCCTGGACAGGTGTCAGATATATGTCTTGCAGTATTTCCCCTAATCTGCGGCTTGCCTGTTGGTATTATCATGGCATCCTTTAGTGAACAGAAGTTTTACATTTTTATGAAATCTAGTTTTTAATTAAAATTAGATTTGTTTAATGCTTTCTGTGTCCTAAGAAACCTTTGCTCACCTAGAGACTGAGAAAATATTCCATCTTTCCTTCTAGGATGTTTGTGGTTATTATTATTATTTTTTTAGATCTATGACCGATTGCTACATAACAGGATTAGCAAAATTATCATGGCTTGAAACCACACCCTCTTTATCTCACAGCTCCTGTGGGCCAAGAGTCAGGGTTCGGGGGACCTGGGTCCTCTGCCCGGGGTCTCACAAGGCTGAGACCAAGCTGTTGGCAGAGCCTTGGGTCCCTTCAGAGGCCCCCCAAGGACAGATCTGCTTGCAGACTCACTCAGGTGCTGGCAGATTCTAGTTCCTTGTGGCTGCAGGACTGACGGCCTCAGTTTCTTGCTGCCTACAAGGTGGAAGCCACTGTCAGGTGCTTGAGGCCCCTCAGTCTCCTGCCTCACAGGGTCCCCAGCATGACCACGTGTCCTCAAGCCAGCAAGGAAGAAGGACTCCAGCAAGATGCAACCGTGCGCGCAGCACGCCTTGATCTATCACACGTACTGTGCTGTATGCCACTGGTATCTCCCATGCTCACAGAGAGGGATCACATGAGGGCATGGGTCCCTCCTCCACCTCCATCATGAACTGATTTTGGGTGGGGAGAAAGGTAAGGTAAAGAGTCATTTTTCCCTATATGAGTATCTATTTGCTCCAGCAACGTGTGTTAAAAACAGTTTCCTTTTCCCACTGAATGTCACTGGTGTCCTTTGTGAAACTTCATTATCTCTGTAAGTTAAATCTCTTGCTTAATAATCTTATGATAATTTCAAAAGATATTTCAAGTGAATTTGGCTTATTCTTCCAATGGTATGGTTGTTCTTGTAGTCGCTTAGTGAACAACGTTACTGTCTCTCCTAACGACACCTCTAAGTGCTTAATGACCTGTGGCCCCGTTACGAAAGTGAAGGCTCACTAATGTTTCCATGGAAAGTTACCCACTAGGATCAGTTCATTATATTGACATTGACCGCTTGTGTCCTATGGCCATAGTTTTGCTGTGTTACTTTACAAAATTTTTATTTTTCCCCTAAATTTTAGTGAGAAATATAAGTGATTATTGTTTTTTCATCCTCTTCACTGCCTGTAGGGTTTAGTGCTGACGAGGCTGACTTCAGGCTGTGAAGTCTACCTTTCTGAATGCTCTCCCTTCCGTCCTTCTCTGGTGCACTGCTTCCCAGAACCCTCTTCTGCTCTGGAGATGAGCTTGGCCCGGAGCAGTCTGTGCTTTGCTTTGCCTGGAACTTTTCTCCCATTCCCTCTTTCCAGACTCCTCTTTATCCCTTTGTCCTCCTTCACGTGTTATCCTTTCTGAGACATCCTCTGAAATGAAGCTTCAGACCTTGGTGTCTCCATCACAGGCTTTAGATGTTGATGTGAGGAGCACCCAGGCCTCATATTATAAACTGTCAACTTATATATCCTGTTTGCCACTGGAATTTTAGTTATTCAAGGGAAGAATAGTTTTTCATTTTTATTATTATTAGCCTAATCATTGGTATGGATCAGATGCTCAACAAATGCTGGTGAAATAAATCAATCCATATTCTTGTGTGCTAAAATCATTTATTTCTAACAAGTTTACTTATTTTAATATTGCTAGAAAGAGTATTTTTCATCCAAGAGTATTTATATCAGAATGGAGGCAAAAACGTACATCTACCACACAGAATTCTAGAAAACAAAATCTATGTAGTAAACTTACTGTTAAAACATTTAAAATGATAAATCACCAGAGGCCAAATGAGTTTTATGCATGAAAGTAGGCTGTAACATAACCTGGGAGGTTATTAATGCACCGGCAGGGAAAGTGCAGCTAATCCCTTTTACAGTCACTAATGGTGGTTGTTGACTAGCACGGAGGCTGCTGGTGCAGTCATCACTTGAGCTGAAATGCAGAAGATCCGGGTGGCACAGAAGCCACGAGGGAGCAATGTTTGCTTTGTGGCTCCAAAAGTTTGGGATCTGTAATACATAAATGTTTATAGTTTTAAGGATGTACCCTACTTCAATATTTTCATTTGGTTATCCTTCATGCTGTTTTAATATCTAAAATTGCATTTTACCAGCAATGATGTATATAAAAAGTACCGGAGTTGACAAGCAGGGCTATGAATCGTAGCGCATCTGTGATTTGCTGGCAAAGCACTGACGGGCATCTTTGCTCGTGTTTTCTCAGTCGGAGGACTTGCCCCGGCTGATGGGTCCCTGTCTTCTTGCATAAACCATCAGGCTTTCCTTAGAACGTGGTAGGCACTCGTGTCTGTCTGCAGCTCTGTCCCGCCCAGCCGCTGAGTCCTTCTAGATGCTGAGGCTGAAGGGAACATGGGCTGGCATGACTTGGGCATGAACTAGAAGCCGGGCATAACCGCACAGTTCTAGACTCAGATCTGCACTTTGCAGTTGGGTTTCTTGAGTTGCCTTGACTGGAGAAGTGCACTCCATGTGCTATTACTTCATTTCCTCAGATAATGCTGACTTCTTTGTCAGTGTGTGTGTTCGCGCTACATTTTAGCAGAACTAGAACAATAGCATACTAGAAAAAGTGACTTAAAAGATTGCAAAGAGTAATGACATTTTACAGATAAAAATTCTGCCATTTTGAGGAGTCAGGAATTGTAAAATGCCATAGACATAATTTGTAGCAAACTTTAGAGCAAAATCAGGTCTTCCGCCCTCCGCCAGCATTCTCTCCCTCTCTCCATTCTGCCTCTTCAGAACATCTGGGTAGGGCTTCAGAACACAATGCAGTCTGGACATGTGAGCGGTAAAGTCCCCTGCATTTGTGGAAATATTTTCTCTGTGACATTTGTGGAAATATTTTCAGTTTGCTCTGGCAGAAGAGAACGTTAAGTATCACCTTAAGCATGTTATGCTCTTTTAGCAAGTTGTAATGTTCACATAAAGTCAGTATCAATTTAGCCTTCAAAGCAGTCCTAAAAAGAAGGTGTTATCATTCCCATATAAAGGAGACTGAGATTTCAAGTGCTTGAGGTTGACCCCTGGCTACTCAGTTACTAAATGGCAGAGAAGATTCTGAAGCAGAAATCCTACATCCAGAACCAGAAATCTTCCTGTTACAGAACAGCTGATCTGTGTGTTTTGGCCTTTCCATTTTATTATCATATTTCTTCAGCTTTTGTGGCCCTTCATTTCTTATTTATATTCTAAGATGTGTCATAAAGATTCAGTGAAAATTTGGCAGAGAGTATTTTATAGTGCTCTTCTTTTCTAAAGATAAAAATGGTGCCGTGCCTTCCTCCTGGCACCTGTTTAGTACACCCTGACCTGTGTACCAAACAGGAAAGAACGGCTCACAGATTGGCAGGGAGACGGTGCACAGCCCAGCTGGGAGTGAGGGGTCAGAGGCTCCCTGGAGCAGGGCCACATCGGGATGGCCAGGACTGCGGTGCTGTCTGAGAACAGTTCCCTGAGCACACGTAATCCTGGTGGGTGCTGCTGTTCCGCAGTGCCCAGGTCTCTCTGATGGTGTCCCTGCCAGGCCCCTCGCACCTCCCTGCATTCACACACACACACACACACACACACACACACACACACACCCCGAGTGGGTCCTCCCCAAATAACACACACAGCGCCTGCGAGCAGCAGTTAACTGCCTTTCAAAACAGCATCTGCCGCTGCAAAACCCTCAGGTTCATGCCATGAGGGCATCAATGAAGGGTGATTATTTTAGCCTCAACTGAGAGAAAGTCTTTTAAACCAGTTAAAAATCCTCAATTACAGATGACATGCATAGAAATACAATTCTTTTTACATATATGGTAATAAAATTTCACTAACAATGTTTAAACATTAGATAGCAGAAGACAGGGATAATTTCATCACAATAAATTAGGTTCCAGGGAGGCAGCTGAATGATTTAGAGCAAGCCCTTTCTTCAGTGGAACCCGGCATGAATCTTGCCTTTACCTCTTATTGGTCATATGACCTTGGACAAGTTATTTCACCTCTTTTATTGCTAGTTTCATCAGTGAAATATTATTAAGTAAATTAATTCAAGAATGGTTTATGAAGGAGCTACTGCAGGGTGGAAGGCTGTTAAATAGATGTCGTTTGTCCAACACAGCTGTATTCCATGTCGTCTGCATTCAGGCATTGCGCTGGGAGTGAGGACTGCAGGGGCACAGGCTGAAAGTCCTCACGGAGCTGGCGTTTCAGTGCATTGTGTTTGTGCGGTGGGGGAGATGAACAGTATTAAAATGAGTGGTCAGCTATGTGCTTATTAAAAGGCCACAGGTTCTATGGCTAAATGAAAGGAAGTCGGGGGCAGCTTGTGCAAGTGGGGACTGTGACTGAACGTGTGGTCAGGGTGGGCTGCGTAACTGCCAGGTGGCAGGATGATGAGAACACAGGCCAGAGCAGGCTGGAGCCAGGAGGCTTAGAGTAGCAAGATGAACACTGGAGCAGCAGGTGAGCAGAAGACCTCCTGGGTGGCCGGGGGCAGTGGGGCGCCGACCCCAGACGCCTTTCTGTATGCGGCTTCTCTGCATGGGACAAAAGCCATGGGAGGGATTTGAGCAGACCGCTGAGAAAAATCTGGCTTCTAAGACATGGGTTTGCAGATGACACTGTTTTTGTAAATAAAGTTTTATTAGCCTGCAGGCATTTGTGTAAGTGTCAGCTGTGACTGTGTTCAGGATAGCAGCAGTGGAGTTGAGTGGTCATGATACAAGCCACGTGGCCTTCAAAGCCAGGATCATCCTTACTCTCTGGCCGCTAATGAGACACTTTTTTTTTTTTTTTTTGAGATTGAGTCTAGCTCTTATCACCCCGGCTGGAATACAATGGTGCGATCTCGGCTCACTGCAGCCTCCACCTTGTGAGTTCAAGCAATCCTCCTGCCTCAGCCTCCCAAGGAGCTCGGATTATAGGTGCCCACCACTGTGTCTGGCTAATTTTCTTTCTTTCTTTTTTTTTTTTTTGTATTTTTAGTAAAGGCAGAGTTTCACCATGTTGGCCAGGCTGGTCTCAAACTCCTGACCTCAGATGATCCATCCGCCTTGGCCTCCCAAAGTACTGGGTCTTCCTCTTGTTTTAAGAGAACCACTAAGGTTGTTGTGTTGAGAAAAATCTCTAGAGGAAGAGGGTCGTCATGGAGACCAACTAGGAGGTGACTGCAATGAATCAGGAGAGATAGTAGTAAGTTCTATGAAAAACATAGCCCAGATAAGGGGGGCCCAGTGAGGGTGGACATGGGGTCTCTGTGTCTAAGTTACGTAGTGAAGTGATTAGAGCCTTGCACATTAGCTCTCCGGGTGGCAGAAGTCAGTGTTTACGGTAGTAGTTTGCTCCAACTGAAATATGATTTATATCTAGAAAGTGGGGACTCATTCACCTTTCCAAATAGCATGAATGGACATGCTAGCCCAATTGTCTTTGGAATTTTGTAATATTTTTCCTCATTTATTTTTTCTTGGAAGAGTTCATTTTCCTTATTTATTTTAATTTATGCCCACATAAAAATAACTCAAAATGGCCAGACATGGTGGCTCACACCTGTAAACCCTCCACTTTGAGAGGCCTAGGCAGGCAGACTGCTTGAGTTCAGGAGTTCAAGACCAGCTGGTCTTGTGAGACCTCCTCTCTACAAAAATTAGCCAGGCATAGTGGCACATGCCTGTGGTCCCAGCTACTTGGGATGCTGAGGTGGGAGGATTGCTTGAGCCCGGGAGATGAAGGCTGCCAGTGAGCTGTGATTGAGTCACTGCACTCCAGCCTGGGCAACAGAGTGAGACCTTGTCTTAAAATTAAATAAGGCCAGGTACGCTGGCTCACACCTATAATCCCAGCACTTTGGGAGGCTGAGGTGGGTGGATCACTTGAGGCCAGCAGTTCACAAACAGCCTGGAAAACATGGTGAAACCCTGTCTCTACTAAAAATACAAAAATTAGCCAAGTGTAGTAGCACATGCCTGCAATCTTAGCTACTCAGGTGGCTGAGGCAGGAGAATTGATTGAACCCAGGAGGTAGAGGTTGCAATGAGCTGAGATTGTGCCACTGCACTCCAGCCTGGGTGATAGAATGATACTCTGTCTCAAAAAAAAAAAAAAAAAAGAAAGAAAGATAAATAAAATACAATAAAAATAGGCCAGGCACAGTGACTTATGCCTGTAATCCCAGCACTTGGGGAGGCCAAGGCGGGCAGATCACAAGGTCAGGAGATCAAGACCATCCTAGCCAACATGGTAAAACCCTGTCTCTACTAAAAAATATAAAAAATTAGCTGGATGTGGTGGCACGTGCCTGTAATTCCAGCTACCCAGGAGGCTGAGGCAGGAGAATTGCTTGAATCCAGGAGGTGGAGGTTGCAGTGAGTGGAGATCACACCACTGCACTCCAGCCTGGGCGACAGAGCAAGACGCCATCTCAAAAAATAAAATAAATAAATGCATAAATAAAAATAACTCAGAATGACCCTCAAACATTAAGTGGATCTGTGGGCATGGTACCCTAGACTACCATTTCACCCACTCAATGGACAGGAGTGCCTGGACTCATCAACGTTCTTGTTGATGCTAGATGTGTTCTTTTAGAAACATAAAAAATAACTGAACATTCTTATAATATCTGCAGCTTTTCTGAAAGTTAAATTCCTTTTAAAGAGCAGTTTTAGGTTCACAGCAAGATTGTGAGGAAGGTATGGAGATTTCCCATGTCGCCCCAGGCCCCCTGTCCACATCTTCCACGAGAGTGGTACACTGTTACCGCTACCGTTGTTGATGAACCTAGGCTGACACACCATCATCACCAGAGTCCACAGTTTAGCAGCGTTCCCTCATGGCGGTGTGCCTTCCATGTGTTCTGACGGGTGTATAATGGCAGCCTCCACCATGACAGCATCGTAGTGTATGTTCTCGACATACACACCTGGGATAAATCCCACCTGGTCAAGGTGTATAATTTCTTTTGTACATTGTTGGATTCAACTTGTTAATATTTTATTGAGGATTTTTGTGTCTGTGTACATGAGAAATTTTACTCTTTACTTTGTTTTTTTTTTTTTTCATTTTACTGTCTTTTTTTTTTTTTGTTAGAGTAATACTGGCCTCATAGAATGAGTTCAGAAGCATTCTTTCTGTTTCTATGCTTTGAAAGAGATTATAGAGAATTGGAGTCATGTCTTACTCAAATATCTGGTATAATTCACCAGTGAACCCATCTGGGCCTGGTGATTTCTGTTTTGAACAGTTATTAATTATTGATTCAATTTTAGATACAGTCTCATTTAGATTGCTTGTTTCTTCTTGTGTGAGTTTTGGCATATTGTGTCTTAAGGAATTAGTCCATTTTGTGTAGGTTATCACATTTATAGCATAAAGTTGTGCATAGAATTCCTTTTTTATCTTTCTTATAAGATCTGTACGTGTATCCCCTCCTTCATTTCTGATATTAGTAATTTGTGTCCTCTGTCTTTTTTTCTTGGCTGTCTCCCCACTTTCACTTGTGAGAACATAGCCAAGAGCTAGATTATAAGTAAAAATTGTCTCTAACAAACTAAGCAGGGACTGTGAGATCTCTCCAGTAGTTTGAGTTTTACATAAGCCAGAACTCCTAGTACAGTTATTGTTGATTAGAAACATGGCCAGACAGCTGGAGATATTATAAAGTTTCTTTCATAAAATTAATCTCATTTTGGGGTAGCTCCTCAACCATGGCATCCATGCTAAGCTTTGCTTGAGCTGTGGAATCCTTCCATGATGGGTTTGAGGGTCTGGGGGTAGAAGGGATTTGTGTCTTGTTTCTTATCTGGAAACTGGGGAAGAAATGGCCTCAGGTATGCTCAGTGGCACGAAGAGGGTGGCTTCAGTGGTTTAGAATCTGCAGCCAGGCAACTCTGAGGAGACTGTGGATACACACCTGCCCTGTCCTCAGTGTCCCCGGCTCTCCCTGAGCTCCTGAGGGCCCAGGAAATGCAAAAGGGAAGCAGAAGGGGGCGCCCATGAAGGCTGGCAGTGAGTCAGCTTCCTGTACCAGCTGGAGTCCAGGTTCCCTCAGCACAGCTGCCACAGATAGGGCTGCCATGGATGCTCCTGTACACAGGTTTTTTGTGAACAGAAGTTGTCTCTCCTCTGGGGCAAATGTCTAGGTATACAGTTGCTGGGTTGTCAGGCAGTTGCTTATTTCATTTTATTGGAACCACTGAAGTGTTTTCAGAGTGACTGTACCCTCTTACATTCCCACCAAGTGTGTGTAGGCGATTGATTTCTTCTCGTCTTTGCCAGCATTTGATGATGTTACTGTTTTCTGTTTGAGCCAGAGATAGGTGTGTCTGATAGAAACCTCATTTTGGCTTTGGTCTGCATTTCCTTAATGGCCAGCGAGGTTGAGCATCTTTAATATGCTTACTTATCATGTGTGTAAACCTCTTGGTGGCTTACAGATTATCTGTTCATATCTCTTACCCTTTTTCTTTTTTTCTTCCCTTTTTCTAATTGCACTGTTTGTTGTTTTCCTGATGAGTTTTAAGAGTCGTTTCATATATATATATATATATATATATATAATTACTATATATCATACAATTTATGTATTTGTGTATTATATAAAGTATGTAGTCTAGATACTAGTCTTTTGTCAGATAATTAGCTTGAAAATATGTTCTCCTTTTCATCTTGCCTTTTCACCTTTTTATCCTCTTAACAGGATCTTTCACAGAGCAAAAGTTTTTTATTTTTATTTTTTTTGGAGACAGGGTCTCACTCTGTCTCCCAGGCTGGAGCGCAGTGGTATGATCTCAGCTCACTGCAGTCTCTGCCTCCTGGGCTCAAGTGATGCTCTCACGTCAGCCTCCTGAGTACCAGGGTTTATAGGCACCGCCATGTTGTGCTAATTTTTGTATTTTTATGTAGAGATGAGGTCTCACCACCTCAAACTCCTGGGCTCAAGTGATCCACCTGCTTCAGCCTCCCAAAGTGCTGGGATTACAGGTCTGAGCCTCCAGGCCCAGCTGGATGAGGTGTAATTTATCAACTTTTCTTTTCATAGATTCTTCTTTGATGCAAAGTCTAAGAACTCTGCCTAACCCTAGAACCATGGATGTTTTCCTATTTGTTTTTCTAAAAGTTTTATAATTTCTTTTATACCTTTATCAAATATCAGTTGGTCATATTTGTGTGGGTCTGTTTCTTCGTTCTCTATCCTGTCTCATTGCTCCCTGTCTTGTCTCTTCACCAGTACCATACTGACCTGATTAGTGTTGCTGTATAGTAAGCTATACTGTGAGGTAGAGTAATTCCTCTCACTATATTCTTGTTTGTCAAGTTTTAGCTATGTTAGGGCTTGTGCCATTCTAGATAAATATTAGAATAAGTTTGTCTGTGTCCACAAAAATTCTTTTTGGGATTTTGATAAAAATTGCATTAACCTTATAGATAAATCTGGGGAGAATTTACATTTTTACTATGTTGAGTCTTCCAGTACATGGAGCGTGGTTTGCCTTTCCGTTTATTTTCACAGTCAATTTTATTTATCATTTTGTATCAATGTTTTATAATTGTCAGCATGCATGTACTATAGACTTTTTTTAAAAGTTGTACTAGATATATAATTTTCTTTAGAATGATTGTAAATTAAAGTTGGTTTTCACATGATCATTGTTAGCATATAGAAATTAGACTGATTTGGGCCTGGTGCCGTGGCTCAGACCTGTAATCCCAGCACTTTGGGAGGCCGAAGCAGGTGGATCACCTGAGGCCAGGAGTTTGAGACCATCCTGGCCAACCCCATCTCAACTAAAAATACAAAAGCTAGCCAGGTGTGGTGGTGCCTGTGGTCTCAGCTACTCGGGAGGCTGAGGTGAGAGGATCACTTGAACCTGGGAGGCAGAGGTTGCAGTGAGCTGAGATCCTGCCACTGCACTCCAGGCTGGGTGACAGAGCAAGACTCCATCTCAAAAAAAAAAAAAAGAAAAAGAAATTGAGACTGATTTTGTGTCATGATATTATATCCTGCAACTTTGATGAATTTATTTATTAGTTTTAAGAAGTTTTTTTTTTTTTTTTTTTTTTTAATAAATTTCAACTGCAAATAGGGACGGTTAATTTCCTCCCCGAATCTGTCCTACTCTTGCCTATCTCAGTTGCTAGACCCTAGAGCAGTATGTGGACTGAGGGTGTGAGAGTAGACATTTTCTCATTATACGCAAACTTAGGGGAAAGCATCCAGTCATCACCGTTAAGTGTGACATTAGTTGTATTTTTTTGATGCTGTTTATCAAGTTGAGGCAGTGCTTCTCTCATGCTGAATTGCTGAGTTTATCATAAATACGTGTTGCCTTTTCCAAATACTTTTCTGCACCAATTGATATCATATAATTTTTCTTCTTTAGCTTACTGGTTGCTCAACTGTGATATTTTGATGCTGTATAATATAATATGTCAGTATTTGAAATCTGCATAACTCAGTAAACCATTTTCTATATGATTAATGCATGTTGTTACAAAATCATTCATTGGTGAAAATCTATTCAATGTGGACCAATAGATTTTAATGCTTCAAAATGCTAATAATTTATTGACAAGGTTTCAGATTTCACAACTCACATAACCTTTAGGAAATATATACTCATCATGTTTTGAAGTAGTATTAAAAAAACAATATTCACAATTATCTGAAACTACTATTAAAAATAATTCTTCCTTTCCCAACCTCATGTCTTCAACCCACACAACAGATTGCAACAGACTGAATGCTGAGCAGATGTGAGGATCCAGCTGTCTTCTATTAGGTTAGACATTAATGAGATATGAAAAAATATAAAACCATGACATTCATCTCACCAAGTTTGTTTTTGTTTTGGAAAATATAATTACTTTTAAAAATCAGTTATGTTAAAAGATAATGGATTTATTATTATTAAATTTATAAATACGTATTTTAAAAACTTCATTTTTAATTTCTAATTTGCCAAATATTGATGGAAATGACCCATATGAGTAAAAGCCCTTTGGAATCCTCAATAATTTAAGAGTATGAAGGGGTATTAAGACTACAGCTTGTAAGAACTGCTGTCCTGTGATGGGTTTATTCTGGTTTTAAATAGTTCCTTGTATTCAGTTTGGTAAGACATTTCTCTAGAGCTTTGCCTATTTGCTGAGTTTTCAGATTTATTGGTGTAAAGTTGTTCATTGCGTTTTCTTATCATTTTTCACTTAACTTTTATAATTTAAAAAATTTTGATATTATTTGAGATCTATAGAAAAAATACGAAATAATATATAAAATACTATATATATTTTACCCAGATTAAATAATTATTTTATTTATACATGTAAATAAAATAATTTTCTTTATTGAGTTATTATTTATTCATATTCCTTCCTTCTCATTCTTCCTACGTGTAGCTGATTAGCACTTTCTCTCTGGTTAGTCCATGCTGAGATGCTCTGTAAGTCTAAAATACACAGGAGATTTTGAAGTCATACAAAAGATATGTTTTCTTAATAATAATTTTTATCTTGATTATATATTGAAATATTTTTGTGTACTGAATTAACTCAAATATCAAATTACTTACTAAAATATGGCTACTGGAAAATTTAAGATTATACATATGGCTTGCATAATATTTTTATTAGATTGTGTATATTATAAATTTAGTTTTCAAACTGCTTAAGAGTTAGTTGAAATATGATTCCCTTTATGCCTAAACACTTTAGTATGCATTCCTTAAGACCTGGTACATCCCCTTACATAAATGGAGGACAGTTACCAAGTCAGGAAATGTAACATTAATACAAGGCTATTCTCTGTTTATCTACTCGACAGTTCACTTCCAATTTTAACATTTAAAAATGCTTTGTCACTATTTTTCTACTTCAGGATGATGCATTTCATTTCGTTATTTTGTCTTAGGCTCTTGGAATAAATTCTAAGCCTTTCTGTCTTTCTTGACCTTGACATTTTAAAAAAGTATGGGTCGATTCTTTTGTAAAATTTTTCTCATTTGACCTTTTGGATATTTTCTTTTTTCTTTTTTTTATTTTTTGCTGCATTTTAGGTTTTGGGGTACATGTGAAGAACATGCAAGATTGTTGCATAGGTACACACATGGCAGTGTGATTTGCTGCCTTCCTCCCCATCACCTATATCTGGCATTTCTTCCCACGCTATCCCTCCCCAACTCCCCACCCCCGGCTGTTCCTCCCTATTTCCCCCCGACAGATCCCAGTGTGAGATGCTCCCCTCCCTGTGTCCATGTGTTCTCATTGTTCAACACCTGCCTATGAGTGAGAACATGTGGTGTTTGATTTTCTGTTCTTGTGTCAGTTTGCTGAGAATGATGGTTTCCAAGTTCATCCATGTCCCTACAAAGGACATGAACTCATCGTTTTTGATGGCTGCATAATATTCCATGGTGTATGTGTGCCACATTTTCCCTGTCCA
>PVKV010039734.1:0-12803 GCA_004027835.1 Alouatta palliata | reverse complement strand
GCACATGCATGTAGGTATGTTCATGTGTGTATACATGTGTGTATTTGTGTGTAGGTGTGTTGGCATGTGTGCATTGTGTATGTGGGCATCTGTGTGCATACATTGTCTGTGTATGTGTGTGTGCATGCACGCACATGCCCTAGAGCATGCACACCTCCCGGGCAGCTCTGGGACAGCCCCCATACCCCCTGACCTGGGGCGGTGCTGTCTTTGTTGGGTCTGGGCTCATCGCCTGCCTGACAGGCTCTCCAGGATCCCTCCTGCTTCCTTCTCCCCTTTTGCATTCTGTCTCTATCCCTCTCCTGGGTCGTGTGTCTGAATGCTAACTACAGAAAGGCCGGCAGTTTCCCTGAGGGAGCCCTCAGTTCCCATGGTAATCAGGCCATGAGAAGGGATAATTGGAGGAGTGTGTGTGGGAGAGAAGGTTGTCACCACCTCCTCATGGTAAATCCACTCACGTCTCAGCTGCAGTGAACACGAGCCCTGGCAGCGCTGGGGCCCTGTTGGCATGCTTGGTGCTGGGCTACAACCCTGCTCATGGATTTGGGTTGTTTGAAAGACCAGCCAGGTCTGTGTTGAACCTGCTCTGATGAGTTGAAAGTAAATGAATAATGCCTTGGCCTAAAATCATGTGATTCAGTTTTATGCTTTTAGAAGAATTCGCTTTGTCAACTCTATTCTGACCACAGGAATAGAAGATGATGTTGAAAATATTCACTAAATGTAAAGCCCAGGGTGGCACGGATTCTGGGCAGTCCAGATAGCTGCCTGCCCCGAGGTTTGTCCTGGCCCCACGTTGGCTTTGGAAGCAGGTAGTTGTTCAAAGATAAGTCATGGCAACAGGTCGGCTTGTTTAGCTGCCCAGAAGTATGTATTGCAGGGAACTCTTTCTGGGTGATGATGTGGGAAAATGTCGTTCACGCCCAGCATGGATGACTGAACCCACTCTGAAAGTCATCCAGGTGAGGACGGCATCAGTGGGGTCGGTTCTTGTACTGCTGCTGGGACTAGCCCACAGCTGCCTCCCGGAGAACACTGACTGCATCCCAGAGCTTGGGGTTCTTGCTGGCCATCCCCCAGGGGTGGAGAGTGGGGCCGTGGCCAGTCATCCACTTTTCACTTGCACAATCTGATGGCTCCCGGTCGCTGACACATGCAGGTGTGTAGCCCGATTAGAACCCCAGCCCCTCAAAGCTTGCCTGTCTGGTGGCTTCTGCTGAAGGCTGAGCCGTGAGGAAAGGTGCTCAGGGAGAGGTGCTTGTGCTGACAGAGGTGCCTCCATCACCATCACGCCCCCAGGCATCCTGTGCCTTGGTCTTTTGGAAGCTGAATCCCTGAACAAGCAGCCTATCAGTCACGGTTCTCCAGAGAAACAGAACCAACTGGATTTGTTTTTCAAAATTGGTTCATGTGGTTGTGGGGGCTGGCAGATCTGAAATCTGCAGGGCAGGCTGGAAGTCAGGCAGGGCTTCTGTGTTATGTTTTTGAGGCAGAACTCCTCTGGGAAACCTCAGTTTTACTTTTACTCAGGTTTTACTCCTTCGACTGATTGGACAAGGCCCACCTGCATATGGAGGATGGAGGGGAACCTGCTTTACTCAAAGTCAATTGATTGTAGTTGTTGATCACATCTGCAAACGCCACCACAGGAGCAGCTAGACTGGTGTTTGACCAAACAACTGGGCACAATGGCCCACCAAGTTGACACAAAATTTATGATCACACCTAGTCTGGAATTCCTTTCAGTGGTTGTACTTGAATATTATTTCCTGAACTTTAATAGCAGTTTTCTTCAAACACAGCAATGTAAGTTCAAGTTTTTCATTTACTTTAAGATGGTTGTTGAGAAAGTTGTGCTTTAATGAAGTACCTAATGCCCCTATATATGCACCATGTGAGAAATTTCTCTTGAAAATTAGTGTTAAGAATATATTTTCTTTTCCTGAGAAATAGAAACTAAAAGTTTGTTTGATAAACCATGTTTACATTTTTGCCTTGGCTGCGAGGGGGCTCAGAGCCAAATTTTATTTATGATTGCAAGGACTCTGTTGATTTTGTATTTTTAAAAAAGCCAATTTCTCCCATATTTCCCTTACCCATTTCCTTCCGAATTCCCATTTGCATTGTCTATTTTTTTTGCCAACTACCTCAAAACTTTTTCAAAGGCATACAATACAAATACATTTTCATAAATAAATTCTTCCAGTGCTCTCAAATAAATGGGTCTAAACTTAACATTTTGATAGCCCAACTGTGTTTAAAGTCAGCCTTCAGTAACTATCATAAAAAATAATATGTTCAATTCTCTTTAAATTGTCATTATGTTCTGATTGGCAATAATTGTATGTAAGTAGCTACTTCTTTCTGTATATCAAAAGTTCTAGTGCTCACGTCGGCAGCACATATACTAAAATTGGAATGATGCAGAGAAGATTAGCATAGCCCCCGCTCAAGGATGACATGCAAATTCATGAAGCATTCCGTATTTTTCAGACACTTTACAAAAGAAGACATCTGTGAGGCCAAGAAACATACGAAAAAATGCTCATCATCACTGGTCATTAGAGAAATGCAAATCAAAACCACATTGAGATAGCATCTCACACCAGTTAGAATGGCTATTAAAAAATATGGAGACAACAGATGCTGGAGAGGATGTGGAGAAATAGGAACACTTTTACACTGTTGGTGGGAGTGCAAATTAGTGCAACCATTGTGGAAGACAGTGTGGCGATTCCTCAAAGATCTAGAAATAGAAATACCATTTGACCCAGCAATCCCATTACTGGGTATAAACCCAAAGAATTGTAAATTGTTCTATTATAAAGACACATGCACATGTATGTTCATTACAGCACTGTTTACAATAGCAAAGACCTGGAACCAACCCAAATATCCATCAATGTTAGACTGGATAAAGAAAATGTGGCACATATACACCATGGAATACTATGAAGCCATAAAAAAGGATGAGTTCATGTCCTTCATAGGGCATGGATGAATCTGGAAACCATCATTCTCAGCAAACTGACACAAGAACAGAAAACCAAACACCGCATGTTATCACTCATAGGCGGGTGTTGAACAATTAGAACATGTGGACACAGGGAGGGGAGCATCACACGCTGTGGTCTGTTAGCAGGGGCTAGGGGAGGGACATTGGGGGTGGGGAGGGATAACGAGGGGAGAAATACCAGATATAGGTGATTGGGGGATGAAGGCAGCAAACCACCTTGCCATGTGTATATCTATGCAACAATCCTGCATGATCTACACATGTTCCCCAGAACCTAAAGTACAATAAAAAAAATTCTAATAGCATTTATACAAATATGTCTTTATATATTAAAAGTTTTGCTACACAGAAAGGATAGAACTACTAAATCTTGTATATATATACATATGTAATATATACACATATATATTATGTATAAAAGGTCTTCATTTGCTCCTAAAAGAAGCAAAACTTCGTAACCTTTGGTCATGAAAGAAGCAACTTTTTGTAACTCAGCAGACCCTGGATATAACACTTTTCTAGGGCACTGGAAAACTAACTCACTCTGGTTCCATTTTTAAAGGTGATTTTGATGTTTAGTTTTTACTCATGGAGCAGCTGTCCTGCCTGCTAGTGTGCTTGGTACTTTCCACGCTCACTCACAGCTCTCAGACTCTGAGGCACGTGACTGGGGACAGTGCGCCTGCCCAAGGTCACGGCACGTGTGAGGGGTGCCATGGAGCCTTGGCGATCGCCTGCAGAGCTTCTGCACATTCCACAGGCCACTGTGCCTCCTGCCAGAGTGCTGAGCTTGCTTGTGGACAGCAAATGAGAATTTGCCGGGAATCAATGATAAGATTCTCTTTCGTGGAAGTGAGGAAAGGATAACTGGTGTGGTGCTCAGCCAGAGGCTTGGCTTTGAGAAGTGGATTTGTGGATCACCTGTTTCAAGGTGGTGACTAAAGCCCTAGCATCAAACACAATGTGATCTGACGACAGACAGGCCCTGGGATGTGGAGGGAACCTGGCGTGCTGAGGCTGACCTGGCCACTTCAGGAGGGAGGGCTCCTGAGGGTGGAGCTGACGCAGCAGCAGCCTCTACCATCACCTACACACAAAGCCACATCCTCGGAGCCTTGCCCAGGTGCATGGTGTTCTGTGGACTCCCTGTTTAAACCTGCCCAGCACCTGGGGCACAGCAGTAACCATCGCCATTCTCACTTCCCAGTGAGGAGGTCGAGGGGCAGGGAGGCCAAGCATATCTCCCTCATGTGTGACAACATGCCTCTCACAGCTGGCAGGGTCTGTGTGTGGAGCTGGGCTGGGGCCTGCTGTGGCTGGCTGGCTTGGGGAATGGGTCCACTCAGCTTTCTTAGTTCAGGACTAGAGGAATGGCCAAGCCTGGAGATGCTCTGCATGGGTGGGGGTATCCCGGGGTGGTGACAGGAGGCCAACGGGTGCACTAGCTCCCAGGGATCCCACCAGCCCTCAGCCGCCTCCAGGCCCAGGTGGCCCAGGGTGTCTTCAGGCACAGTGGCCGGGAAGCCTGAATGGGGTAGCTGCAGAAGGGCTGAGCTCCTTTCCTCCGTGGATTTCTTCCTCCTGCTTCACAGGGCAGAACCTGGTTGATGGGATGTTTTTCAAGTGTTGCCTTGTAGAGGTCCTGAGCCTCCCCCTCCCTCACACAGACCTGTGCACCCAGGTACCATGGGGCGGTGTGCCTGCGTGCGTATGGGAAGGGTCCTGTCAGTCACACTGCACAGCGCAGATAGTGCCCTGGGCTGGGTGGGCTGCTGGCTGCTGTCTCAGGCAGAGGCAGCATCTTTGCCCAAAGATGAGCTGGCATTCTCCTCCCCCTGCAGCTGTTGAAAGAGGGGAATCAAGGGCGGGGCGAGGGCTGAAAGACCCCAGCCGCCCCCGTCTACCACAGTCCTGAGCCCAGAGTCCCAGCGCTGGTGTCTACGCCGCCCTCCCTCTCAGGCTCCAGAGCTGGATAATCCCCTGAACCCACAGGCTCCCCAGAGCACAGCCCTGACTTCAGAGACCCAGGTTGGGGTGGCTGCCAGGTGCCAGGAGGGCCCCTAGCCGTCCACACCCAGGCTTCCAGCCCTCCTGCCCTGCTGGCTCTAGCTCGTCAGACACCCCGTGTGTCTGTCCAGGGTGGGCTGTGGCTCCCACCTGCTGTGGCTGCCAGGAGTTCTCACCGCTGCCTCCCTGCCTGTTTCCCGCTCCTCTGTGGCCACCAGCCCTGTCTTTCTAGGTTGTGGCTTCCCTCTTCCCCTGCTCTGGAGGGGCCTCTGGTGCTTGTGCAGAGGCCCCTGGCCCTCCCTTGCCTTCAAGTCCTGGGCAGGTCCTTTCTTACAGGTTCCAGTTCAGGTTCTTTGCAGCCCAGTGCCAAGCAGCTTCTTGGGCTCGTCTGAGCCACCTCTCCCTCAGTGCGGGGCCTGGCAGGGCGGGGTGCGCACCCCACCTCTCACATTGCTGCTGCCATCTGTGGGCTGGGGCTGGGTGGCCGTGACTGCGTCTTCTCCTGGTCGCAGCCTTCCGGGCAGCCAGGCAGGGCTCTGGGGGTCCAGCTGATGATTTGTCCAGTCGGCCTGGGGAGCCTGCTGGCCCCATCCTCCTTCCCTGTCAGCTGTGACCTTGGGGGTCTTGTGTTGGAGATGCAGGAGTTACAGCGTGAGTCGCTGAGCCACACGCTAGAGGGGCCTTCTGGAAATAGGACATGCTCCTTCCACGTCATGTGGGCAAGAAGTGCCCACATGTGCCATGCCATGGAGGCATGTGCATGCCCTGTGCCATGCCCGCGTCGCTCGCTGTGCAGCAGCCGAAACTGAGGCCTGAGTTCTCTCTCTGTGAGGACCCTCCAGGTGCCCACCAGTGTGCAGAGTCCTGCCCGTCATGAGATCCTTGCAGGAATGAGGCAGGAGAGGCCTGTGCAGCCCACATGCCCCTCGGCCGTACCGGGTTCGGGTAGCTGGAGACGGGGCTTCCCATGCTGTCTCTCACTTGGCTCCTCTCCCCAGATAAAGGCAGAATGAGATGGGATTCTTCAGGAGCCCTCATACGGTTTGGCTCTATGTCCGAACGCAAGTCTCATCTGGAATTGTGATCTGCATGTGTCGAGGGGGGGACTGGTGGAGGTGATAGGATCATGGGGGTGGTTTCTCCCAGGCTGTTCTCATGGTAGTGAGGGAGTTCTCACGAGATCTGATGGTTTAAAGGTGGCAGTTTCCCCTGCTCTCTCTCCTGCCGCTTTGTGAAGAAGGTGCCTGTTCCCTCTTCGCCTTCCACTTGATCGTAAGTTTCCTGTGCCCCCCCCCCAGCCATGCACAACTGAGTCAGTTAAACGTCTTTCCTTTCTAAATTACTGAGTCTCTGGTAGTATCTTTATCGCCATGTGAGAATGGACTAATACTTTTCTGGATGACTTGGGGAATAACTCCCGAGTTTAGGTTTAAGAACCTTCCCCCTGACAGTAAACATCCAAACGGCGAGCTTGGTTTTCCTTAGACCAGGGCTCCAAATGTCATCTCTATGGGATGCCCAAAATAGCACAGTGAAACATAGTACTGTATATTAAGATCTAATTACATAGTTAATGATCATTGGTATACTTTAAAATATAAATTAGCGCTTAAACACCTTTGTAAAGGAATAATTCCGAGGACGGTTTGTAGCTTTCACCAGCGTTTCAGGAGGCTCTGTGATGTTAAATGTTTAAGAGTTTTGCTTTTGGCGTCTACCTCTTACATTAGTGTCTTCCCCAGGCCAGGGGTTATTAAACTTTGCTATGCATTCAGACCACACACGTTTGCCAGATCTGGAATTAAGCACGTGACAATGATGCCGATGTCCTTGGCTTGGGGTCCGGTTGACCTCTTTCCCGGGATGTATCTGGGGGCATAGCAGGAACAGTGCCCATCATGCCTCTCCTTGTGGCTCTGCATCTCTGTGATGGCCACGGAAGATGACAGCAGTTTCCGAGTGTTGAGATCAATGGCATCCTGTTCACAGGGTGTGTGGATTCCAGGAGGATGTCAGCATTTAGACAACCTGTCCTGGATCCCTGAGGCATGATGGGCCTGGGGAAAAACAAGACACTTTAGGAGCCCCTGTGCTTCTCGCCTGCCATCTGTGGCACCAATTCCCCAAGCAGGTTGCATGCCTTCATTTCCCATGACCTTGCTGTGCCCACCACCTGGGACAAAAGATGCCCTGCATGGGGACACAGAGCTGGTGCTGGCCCCAAGGTGGGGACGGTCAGCAAGGAGCAGAGTGAGCCAGGGAGAGAGTGGGAGAAAGAATGGGAGAAATTAAACGTTTGGCACACAGAGAGGGCGGGAGGAATCCTGAAGGAGGTAATTCTTCTCACAGTCATGGTGCCCCATTCTGTGGGCAGCATTGGCTGGAACTGCCAGGAAAGGTTAGCGTCTGCCTTCACTGGAGTCACCCATTTCTTTCGCTGAGAGGATGCTGGGTTTTGACACGCTGGGTTGTATAATCAGTGACGGGTTGTTAATATTCTGTAAGCTGTTTTGTTTATTCCTGGATAAACATTAACCGAGAGCAGTCACATACATTAATATATGACCATACCATCACACACATGTTCTCATGGGTGTGGACACCTCACTCCATCTGTCTCATATCTACGTTTTAAATATTTAACAAGGAGAACGCAATGTTATGGGAAAGCAGCCCCACATCTGGACACTTTGGCCTGAGGAAATCGTTTGCCTCCTTATGTTTAACTTCTTGCTTTTATTTTTAGCAACAGTAAACACAAACAAAGATACTGGGCTCTGAAAACCCTCTCTGCTCTGCTCTGTCTGTGTGACCCTCGTCCTGGGTGGACCCGTGGTTTCGTGTCTCTGTAATGCTGGGTTCCCAGCAATGGGGGGAAATCCAGCCCTTCATTTATATTTTTCTACCCTGTCATCAAACTAGGGGCCATGCTGGCCTGGGCCAATCTCTAAGGACGAAAACTGCGGACGGCTCTGGAGGGCTGGGAGCAGTTCCAGGTCCTGGCTCTCGTGTAGCACCCTTTTAGCACCGCCGGCTTCACTCCTGGAGTGTGCAGACTTGAGAGATGGCCCATGCCCCTGTTCCAAACAAACGCTTTTTCAGGTTAAGAAGAGGAAATGGGCCTCTGGAAGCAGCAGGGGGGTTGGCCCGAGTGAAGCATTGGCGCACGGAGAATGTTCCCTGGCTCACTCGCACCTGCCCCGGCCATGCATGTGCTCTCGGACCAGCTCCTCCCTGTATGTGCCAGGGCTGCCTCGAGGTGAGGGGTGGGTGAGCGTCCTTTGTAGTGACACACTGCAAACAAGCTGAGCTGGGGGGCTGGGGCTGAGGGTCCCTTTGTCCCTCCCACCCTCCTTCATTGCCAGGTGAAAACCTGCCTTTGCCTCGAGCTGCTCTGGCACTGCTCGGGCTTCTCCCCGAGTTCTCCTCCCTCACACTCCCACCCCACAGCCTCCCGCTCAGGCAGGCATGATGACTCTGCAGGTCAGGCAGCAGCACAGGTTGCTGGCGGGGGAGCCATCACTCACCCCAAGGCCCAAGGACACATCCCTGGGACTGAGAGCCCAAGGTCGCTGTGGTGCTTGGGTCTTCAATTAGTGGCCCAGCAGGCTGTGCCCACCCCCTTACCTGGCCTTCCTGTCTTTCAAATTGGCTTCAGGACAACACTGTGTTTCCATTGGTACAGGCGCCCTTGGCAGAAGTGACACACATGCACATGCACTCACACGCACACACATGCTCACACTCACCACACACACAAATACATGTGTACACACAAGTGCTCACCCTTACCACACAAAAACACATGCACACACACGGTCACATTCACCACACATAAACACACAGGCACACACAAGTGCTCACAGTCACCACACATAAAAACATCCACACTCATATGCACATGCTCACACTCACCACACACACAAATACATATGTACACACAAATGCTCACTCACCACACATAAAAACACACATGCACACACACTCACCACATACAAACACATGCACACACACCACACATAAAGCACATGCACACACTCACACGCTCACTCACCATATATAAACACACATGCACACACACCACACATAAAAACATGCACACACATACCACACACAAACACACATGCGCACATGTACACACATGCCTCACACAAAACACACGCATACACGCTCACCACACACAAACACACATGCACACATGCTTACACACTGCACACAACACGCATGCACACCCACATTCACACCCACATGCAGGCACATACATAGGCGCACACACACGTATGTGCACACACTCAAACATTGACACACATGGCACACACACATTATGTAGACTCACACTTGCACTTCTGCACACTTGCACACACACATGCACAGGCGACCGAGGCTTGGCTGTGTCCAATGTACATGGCACCCTGGTGCTCACAGCTCTCAAGGAACCCACAGAGTCCATGTCTCCTCAGCATCCCCCCTCCCTCAGGCCCCCTCCCTGGTGCTCCTGCCCCCTGCAGCTGGGAGAGACAGGTCCACGGAGAGAACCTGTCAGGGACATGCCTAAGGCCGCTTGCCACAGACAGACTGAGCTTCCGTCAGTGGCCAGGGTCGGGGGCTGGTACAGGGGAGCCCCTGGGACAGGAGGGCCCAACAGGAGTTGAACCCAGCGACCCAGGCCCGTGGCCACGAGCAGGTCATCCCTTTGCAGGTCGCATTGGCCTCACCTGCAGATGGGTGATGAACCAAACACGGGGCATGGGAAGTGCCTGCTGAGGAGGGAGGTCAGTGTCGGGCACACTGTGGGGACAGTGGTCAAGGGCCAGGTTCTGGCTAGCTGTACAGCAGGACTCAGATGCCTGCGGGGTCTGAGCACAGATGCGTCTGTGCTCTCCTGGTTTGCCACCGTGGTGTTAGGACATGCCCGAACCATGGCTGCTTGATGTGTTGATCTTGCTGGGTGGAGTCACAGCTCGGGGGGCACCTTGGGAGCTCCCCCGGGCACCTCCGCACCTGTGCCTTCCAGCAGGGTTAGTCAGGGCCGCGTCAGTGGGGCAGAGCCTGTGGACTTGCAGTTGGGATTGGCTGTCTCCCAAAAGGTGCACCTGCTGGCAGCAGAGCTGGAGCAGTAGTTCTTTTCAGAAGTAGGCATTTATTAAGTGCCTGCTGTGTGCAAGTGGACAAAAAAGCACTTGCTACTGAAAGAGTTACTCATCCAGACAAATATGCCTCTCAACAGCACACTTGGATTTGTCAGGGTTCTCCAGGGAAACAGTCCAATGGGATAGGCAGACAGACAGATAGATAATAGGTGGGTAGACAGACAGACAGACAGACAGACAGGGTCGGTGGGTGAATAAATGGATGGATGGCTGGATAGACAGGCAGACAATGAGAGATAGACAGATGGAAAGACATTGTTATAAGGAATTGGCTCATAAAATTGTGGAGGCTGAAAAATCCCAAGGTCTACAGTTAGCAAGCTCGAGAACCCAGGAAAACCAATTCAGTTCAAAGGCCAGAAAGACCAAGGTCCCAGTTCAAGCAGCCAGGCAGGAGTCCCCTCTTCCTTGTGGCAGGGTCAGCCTCTTTGGTCCCTTCAGGCCTTCACTTGGTCGGCTGAGGCCCACGTACATTGGAAGAGTGGTCCGTTTGCTGAGTCTACCGACTCAACTGTCCATCTCATCCCAATGCATCCTTGCACACTGAATATCTGGACCCCGTGTGGCCCTGCCAAGCTGACACACAAAATTCCCCCTCACATGCTCTGCCTTGGAACCACACCGAGGAGCGGGCACAGAGTTCACTGCGACTCCCCCAGCTCCCTCCTCTGTCCCTGGCCCCTGGCAGCTGCTGCCATCACGGACATCTGGTGGTGGCTCATGCTGCGTTGTGACAACTGAGTTTCTGGAAAACCCACATGGGGCCTCTCTTTTCTGTTGTGTCAAGGAGAGAAGCCTGGTGTCGTCCATGGGAAGAGGCAGCCGCTAGCAGAAGCCTGGACAGGCCTGGCGGTTTCCCTGAAGTGTTATGGAGGCCAGGATTCCTCCCGCAGCCCCAGCCCTCAGCCGCCCGGCCTTGTGTGCCCACAGGGTCAGTCTCCGCGGGCACCTGCTGTTGGACGGAGGGGACAAAGCAGAATCCCCCAGGCCTGTGCTGGCACACACAGTGCCAGAGCGGTTTGCCTCTGAGGCCCCATGGCCAGGGCCTGTCTGAGCTGTTCCAGGACTGGCGAGATTTGGCTCCAGGAACACAGGGAGGGGCCTGGGAAGACTCCTTTAAAGTGAAACAAGCCACTGGTGTCTTCAATTCAAAACTGAATTTTTCAAAACATTTTAATGTTTCTGAAATCAGAAAATTGATGTGGCAAGATTAACGTCCTGATATGTAAAATCGTGGTGGCCGGGTCGGATGAGGGGCAGCAGGTGCCAGCAGAGGCCTGGCTGTGCCACTGTGACGGGAGGGGCAGCCTCGTGATGGGCGGGTGGGAGGCAATGGACATTTGCTGAGGGGCAGCAGGGACGTATCCCTCCTTGTCCAGGCCCCACTGCCACACAGGGCTGGGTGCTGTCCACCCTGGTTGTCGGCCTCACCCAAGCAGACCCTGGAGCCTGGCCACACTGGATACTGACATTCATTCCCTTAGATTCATGCTTCTGACATGAGTTTCGTGATATTCTAGGATGGATGGACGGATTAGCCGGTACTGTGCTAGTTAGTTACCAGTAAATGGCATATGTGAAGCTCCAGGAGCCCTGCACGGTACATGCATGACATTTTCCTTGTTCTAAGCACTGGGCTACATAAACAAACGTGCCTTTTACTGTCTTCTGCATTGTGATAGGAAAATGGATGGTGCTTCTTTTAGCTAGGTGCTGTGCTAAGTACATGAAGGTCCCTCCCACGTGGTAGGTGTTCTGCTGGGGAAGTAAAGGCACCTTCCTGTGCTACATGCTGTGCTGGGTACATGAAGGTACTGAGTAAATGTAGGTACTTTCATGTGATAGGTGTTGGCTTAGTAAATGAAGGTGTCTACCGTATGTTAGGTGCTGTGCTGGGTAAATGAAGGTGCCTTCCATGTGCTGGATCCCATGCTGGGTAAACGAAGGCAGTTTCCAATAGCTCTGTCCTGGGCTGGGTAAATGATGGTAGCCTCCATGTGCCAAATCCTGGGCTGGGTAAATGAAGGCAGCCTCCAATAGCCAGGTCCTGTACTAGGTAAATAGCTTCCATGTGCCAGGTCTTGTGCTGGGTAAATGAAAGTAGCTTCCACGTGGTAGGTGCTATGCTGGGTAAGCGAAGGGGTCTTCCAAGTGCCAGGTTCCATGCTGGGCACTTGAAGGCGCCTCCCATATGTAAAGTGGTTTGCTCAGTAAATGAAGGCTCCTTCCATGTGCTAGGTGCTATGCTGGGGAAATGAATGGTGCCGTCCATGTTTTCAGCCCTGTGCCAATTGGATTCAAATATTCTCTCTGCATCTTTTTGGCAACCATGGAAGAATACAAGTATTTCCATTTTATATGGAAAGATGATGAGACTTGGGTGGTGAAGCTGGCACAGATTCATCTGCTATCAGGCCTGTGAGATTTTGTGTGGGACCTTCAGGCTTTATACACAGCTTTTGCTGACCCATGGTTGTCCGTCGAGTTCTGGGAATTCTGAGCTACAATGAGGCACTCCAGCACCATCTTCCCAAGGACTAGCCCACATAGCACCCGCAGCCCATGCAGCCCACACAGCCCATGCAGCCCACACAGCCCCTGCAGCCCCTGCAGCCCATGCAGCCCACATA
>PVKV010039733.1:0-12795 GCA_004027835.1 Alouatta palliata | reverse complement strand
CCCCCTCCCCGCTCCCCTCCTCCCTCCCCTCCCCTCTCCTCTCTTCTCCTGTTATTGATTCTCACTGGTGAAACTCAGCCAGAGGCCAGTTGGTGAGGGAGTCTGAGATGTAATTTTTACAATTCAGAGTGAAGTGTGGAAAGAAGTGTGGGTGTCAGGGCCAAAGGCCAATAATTGGCTCATGGAGGAAAGTGCTCAGCTTTCCAGCTGAGCCTCACCCTTTGTATTTTTTGTTTTTTTGAATTAAAATTTATTTGTATTAGGTAAAATTTAAAATATATACAAAAGCACTAAGAACAGTATAATAATCCTTTAGGTATCTATCATACAACTTGAACAATGATCAGTTCATATCTAATCTTGTTTCCGCATACCCTCCACTCCCCAACACCAGATTATTTTGGTGCAAATCCCAAACACCATATAATTTCATCTGTAAATATTTCAGTTTTTCTAAAAGGTGAGGACTCAAAAAAATACATAACCGCAGTAGCATTACCACATCTCAGATAGAGTAATTCCCTGATATCATCAAATATTCAGTTAGCGATCAAACTTCTTCAATTGTTTCATATATCTATATCTCTGCATATGTACATGTATACACATATATATTTTTTATAGAGACAGGGTCTTGCTATGTTGCCCAGGCTGGACTTGAACTTGTGGGCTCAAGTGATCCTCCTGCCTCATCCTCCCAAGTAGCTGAGACTACAGGTGAGCACCACGGCATCCGGCTTCATACATTTTTGAAATAGTTTTCTTTATTTGAACCAGAAACCAAATAAGATCTATCCACTGCAATGGGTAGATAAGACTCTTAAGTACCGTTTAATCTGTGGGGTCATCCTCCATGTTTTTTTGTGTGTTTTGTTTTGATTGAAGAATCTAGGTTGTTCATTCATTAGAGTTTTCTACAATCTGAATTTTGCTGATTGTATCCTCATGATGTTGCTCAACATTAGAGGGGCCAACAGGCCCAGTTTACTCACTGCTAAAACCAAGTAAGTCCTGAGCAAACCAGAATGGTTGGCTGTGTGACATTTTTCTCTGTCACCTGTATTTCTCTTAAGTAGGTAGTTAAACCTAGACTATCAGACTCAGGTTTCAATTTTTGTCAAACTCATTCCCTAGTTAGTGTGTGTTATTCAGGAGACGGAGAAATAGCTGGCTCTCTCTCTTTTTGTGATTTAGTAGCTATAAATGATGGTTGCTTAAATCTATTAATTCATTACAGGTTGTGAAATAGTGATGTTCTAATTTATCTTCCTTTTTTATTTATTAGCTGGAATTCTCTGATAGTGAGAAATGAGCTCTCAGTAACTATTTGGTTACCTAGAGGTAAAGTTCGTACAGTGAAGGCAATGTAAACATGCAATTCATTCCCTTTATTTGCTAGCTTTTCAAAATATGGTTCCTTGACATCTCCCCAAAGTGAAGAATGAGTTTCCTCTAATGATATCATAAACTCATATGCTGGAAAAAAAAAAACAATGTATTTCAACCCTTCGTCATTATTATCATTATTGATCTCACAAGTTTCCATCTTTGGTCAGTGGGAACTTATATTCAGGTTGGTTCCTGAGTTATTTTGACATGACCCTGGTAGTTTTTCTTTTCCCAGACACAGCTTTATTGAGGTGTAATAGACAATCAAAGGATCGAACATGTTTAATGTGTATAATCTGATGAGTTTGGACATATGCCCATACCTGTGTTACCATGTCCACAATCAGGGTGATAGATCCAAAACTTCCCAGAGTTTCCTTGTGGGCCCTTTGTGGGTGTTACAAATACTTAGCATGTGATCTTGACAGTGTCCTTGTTTTATGATGTTACAAGATGTTCCAAACCAAATCATTTTGCACATTTCCTGTCCTGATCTTGGAGATAGCCATTTCTCTGATGAGTCTTGGTTCTTTTTAATAGGAAATGTTTTTATAGCTAGGAGTTCTCATTACTACTAGACTGGTCTAAGACCTTTCAATGGCTATAGCTAGGAAATAAGCATTCCTTTTAAGACATTATATAATGTGTTCATGCTGTTATCACGAATTCTAATTCAGAACTACTGAGTTTTAATTTAACCTCATTGATCTTACATCTTTATCTCCTTTTTCCCACACTGAAAATCCTGACTCTTAATGGCACAAACACCATTACTCATTGGCTTTATCTTACAACAAACACACATGCAATCATCTCAGAGCATTAACACCAACCACCACAACTAACATTATGGTGACTGGAAATTGTCTGTGATATTTTTGAAGTTCTTTTTGTCCTTAATATATCCAACTAGGGACGTATAGTGAAATTACTGTGTTTAAGTTGGTTGGAATAATTCCTTCTTGCATGGTTATGTTCCGTAATTACGGTTCATTTGTGTAATTTCCCCTTTCATTTTTAGGGTTTGCTTTTTAAGTTTAATTCTAAAGTTGAATCTGCAAAGCAAAGTATATTCAAAGAAGTCTCGTTTCTGTGCTTGTCCTCTCCCAGAGGTAACCGTTAAGGTATTTTTGTTTGTCCTTCAAACATTTTTTAAAATTAGCAAGTGTATGTTATGTATGCTTCTAGTTTCCCTACTTGCATTTCTTAGATGAATGAAAGCATCCATATGTACTTTTTTCTTCCTTGCTCGATCCACTTAGTATCTGGAGAGGAGTCCACATCAGTAAGAAGAGACACGCCTTATTCCCTCACGGCTGTGTAGCATGTCATCGTATGGATGTACTGACTCAAACGGTCCCCTGGGGGTTGCCATTTGTTTTCAGTCCTTTGTTGGTATTACAAAGTTCTGCTACAATAAATAGCCTCGTGCAAACATCTTTTCATATTTTTGCTAGTATATCTTTGGGAGAAATTCCAAGATTTGCTGAGTCAAAGGTTAATGCAATGGCCGGGCGCGGTGGCTCACGCCTGTAATCCCAGCACTTTGGGAGGCTGAGGGGGGTGGATCATGAGGTCAAGAGATCAAGACCATCCTGGTCAACATGGTGAAACCCCGTCTCTACTAAAAATACAAAAAAAAAAAAAAAAAAAATTTAAAGGTTAATGCATATGTAATTTTTAAAGACATTGCTAAAGTTCCCACCAGCAATGTGGGAATACTTATTTCTTTAACCTCACCAACAGACTATGCAGTCACACTTTTGGATCTTTGCTCAATTTGATAGATGAGAAATGGTATCCGTGTCTTTTTGATTTGTATGTTTCCACCACAGGTTGAGTTCCCTGGGGGCAGACTCTGAGACAGAGACTAGAAGGAGGGACAAGAAGGAGGACTGGGTAGAGGGACAAGTCGGTCTGTGACTTGACCTCAACAGAGAGCTCAGCTGAGCCCACAGGGACCTCTAGAGCTGGCAGAGCCCTTCAGAGATGCTGTGTAGGAATGATGGGCTTGGCTGTTCTAGCCCTGTGTTAATCCATCACTGAGTGTGGGCTGCTCCGGAAGGAGGTGTGACCTTGGGTGAGGCAGTTGTTTTCCTGCCAAGGCAAATCCATGGGAGGGCTGACAGCAGAGGGCCATCCTCTGGTGGCACTTTCCATAAGTAGGGATTATGACATTCACTTCAGAAGGACACTCTGTGTGGCATATCGCAGCATCCACGCTCATCGCTTAATTTATCTATAATATCTACTTTAATGATTTTGTTAAGTTTTCTGCAGGCATCTATCTGTCTGTCTGTCTGTCTATCAATCAATCAATCAATCAATCAATCAATCATCTGTCTACTTAGCTAGCTAGCTACCTACCTATCTAGTTGATTTGTCTTGGATTGAGATGGATGTGTTAAATATTTATTTATTTATTTTTAAAGAAACATGTTTCTGTATATTTCTCCTGTCACCTCTTGTAGTTTGTGCTTCACGAAGCTGTTGTTAAGCCACGGCCATATAAGTGGTACTTACTGTTAGATCTCCACCATTATTGCAGACTTTGGGATTCTGTAGCCTCCTTCTGTGTCTCATTTAATGCTCTCTGAATTCTACCTTGTTGAATAGCAAGATGGTGACGCATAATTCATTTTAATTTTTATTTCCCTGTTATATCTTTCAATAGCATTGAATGTTTTGATATCCTTTTATTTTTAAACATTTACAATCTCTTTGTATTAGTATTGCCTCTGATAGATAGCATAATATTGGATTTTTCCTTTTTAGCCAATATGGATACCTTTTTCTTCTAACAGCTGAGTTAAGCCCAATTATATTGATTGATCTGATCTATATGTTTGACCTCAGTTCTGTCACATTGTTTTATTATACATATAATCATATACACATATCTATATCTATATTGATACATCAATGTGATTAATTTTACTGGCTTTCTTTTGGTATTTAGGAAGGTTTGAATTTTTGTTCTAATGAATACCTTTATTCTAATACCTTTATATGACACTTTTAGCTTGCTAGTTTTGGCTATTTTCTGTCAGTTCCCTACTTCAAGCAATATTAAAATTGGCTAGTAACGTCTTCTCCTTCCCTCGTCTCTCCAGCATGTATTCTGAAGCGATACTCTTTGACTTTCTGTTTCTACCTATAAGGCAACCAGCAAGCTTGTTTTACTTTTTATCTACTTTCCCCACTCTCTCCCTTTTTCTTTTTCTCGAGGGATGATGTCTGTCTCTGTCATCCAGGCTAGAGTGCAGTTGTGTGATCAGAGCTCACTGTGGCCTCGAACTCCTGGGTTTCTGTGATCCTCCTGCCTCGGCCTCCCGTGTAGCTGGGGCCACAGGTGCCACCACCATACTAGGCTCCCTCCTGATTTGTGATTGTTGTCATCTACCCATTGTGTCAGAACACAGCCGTCGCTTTCTACAGAACTGCCCTTATAATTATCGTTTCATCTTGGCACTGAACTTGTATGAACAGCTTTCCAGTCATTTGTGTGGTTTGAAGCTTATTCTTTAGTGGATTCTTCAGTAAAAGTGCATGAGAGTAACACTCCCTGAGTTCTCGAACATTTGCAGACATAATGAAAATCTGTCTACAGACTTTCCACTTAAAGGTTGTCTTGGCTCACATTGTCTTTCCTTGAGTACCTAAAATATTTTACTCCATGGTCTTCTGGCATAAAGTATGGCCACTGAAAAATCAAAATGCAATCCAATCTTTCCTCCACTTACTTCTGTAAGTAACTTGGTCTATTAAGCTGGACATCCAAATATTTTTTTTTTCCTTTCAAAGTGCGATAGTCCCACTAGCATATATCCCAGTTAGCTGTCCTGTGATGACTTTCCTAATTATACAATGTGCTTACATATGCAATACACTATGTAGTTCTAAGTATCTTTATCAGGCCCTATTTCTAAAGAAAGCTACATCCACAGGGACCAGGTGGACGGGGATTTTTGGGGACATGATTTAACTCAGTACAGGGCTCTTAGGTTCAGTAATTATATAATAGGGGGACTTCTCAGATAAACAGAAACAAAAGGAAAATTCTAAATTTAGTTTTTCATATTGTTCTGTTCTGTGGCTTTTGTTTTCTTCTTGGGGATTTTTATTACACGAACACTTCATCTTCTTAGCCCACCTCCTGTTACTGTCTCTTGAATTCTTTTCATTGCCTTGTTCATACTTTTTGACTAAAACTGTTTTCTTTTTCATCCTTTATTTCATTAAGACATTGTCCACTACATCTAATTGCACCAACATTTCTTCTTCTTCTTTTTTTTTAATAGCAATAATAGGAAGCTAGCTAATACACAGGTAAGATGAACTGTCTTCATAAGCTTTGTGTAGATTAACCAAGATAACAAAAGTACCTAAGGGAATGCCTAGCATATAGCAAGCATTTAAATAGCTATTAAAAGTATTAGTTCTATCAATAGTAGAACTGATACTCTTAATAGTACTGAAACCAAATAGTCAACAGAAAGAACACTGACTCAGTTCTAGAATTTACTCAGCACTGTGACATAAGATATCTTACTTGCCCTCTATAGGACTCAGCTCTCTCACAAAGCAAAGTGAGGGAACTAGATGACTTATGAAGTTTCTGCCAGCTCTAAAATTTTACGATTCTAAAACCTAATTCCTTAGTGACACATTCTACTTATTGCTAATTAACTGATTCTGAAAATCCTATTAAATATAAACAGTAGACTAAGCAGTTTTCATTTTATGTTTCAACATTTTCAATATTTTGTATTGCTGACTTACAGCCTTATAAAGTTGAGTCACAGCATAAAAACCACAGGCCTGCAAGCAAGAAAAAATATCTAAGTCATTCTGCTATTATTTAACGGCCTTACAGTCGAACTGAAATAATAATATCTTTTCAAATAGCTCAAAGTATATTCCCACATATTACCTCACTTACTCTTTTTTAACAGCTTTATTGAGGTATAATTCACATACCATTGCAGTTTACCCTTTTGAAGTATACAATTCCATGGTATTAGTATATTCAGAGTTGGGCCAACATCCCTACTTTTTTTTTTTTTTAAGAAAAGAAAAAAGAGAGAAAGATGGAAGAAAAAAAAAAGAATGAAATAAAGAGAAAAAGAAGAAAAAAAGGGAGAGAGAACGGGAATCTTGCTCTATTGCCCAGGCTAGAATGCAGTCTGCAAATGGATATTAAAAAGCTCTTTTATACTAATAGTTGTGTTATACAATGAAGGCAGGAAGGAATAAGGGAGGAAAATAACAAACAGCCAATCAGTATTTCATTTAAACCTATGAAATGCTATGCAATTGCTGGGGAGTGATTTACTCCCAACCATGTGGTCACTTTTAGAATAGATGTGATGTGTTACTGAAAAAAAAAAAAAAAAAGTATGTTTTGTGGATTTGAAGTAGAGAGTTCTGTAAATGTTTATTAGGTTTACTTGTTCGAGGTCTAAGTTCAAGCCCCAGGTATCCTTCTTAACCTTCTGTCTCCTTAATCTGTCCAATATTGACAATGTAATGTTAAATTCTCCCACTATTATTGTGTGGGAGTCCAAGTCTCTTTGTAAGTCACCAAGAACTTGCCCTATGTATCTGGGTGCTCCTATATTGGGTGCGCATAGACTTAGGATCATTAGCTCTTCCCGTTACATTGATCCCTCTACCATTATACAATGTCCTTCTTATCTCTTTCGGTTTCTATTACTTTAAAGTCTATTTTATCAGAGATGAGAATTACAACTCCTGCTTTGTTTTTTTTTTTTTTTTTTTTGCTCTCCGTTTGGTTGGTAAATCTTCCTCCATCCCTTTGTTTTGAGTCTCTGTATATCCTTGCATGTGAGATGGGTCTGGATGCAGCTTACCGACGGGTTTTTTGAAGTGGCTGATACTGGTTGTTCCTTTTTGTATATAGTGCCTCTTTCAGAAGCTCTTGTAAAGCAGGCCTGGTGGTAATGAAATCTCTGAGTACTGGCTTGTTCGTAAAAAATTTTATTTTTCCTTCACTTATGAAACTTAGTTTGGCTGGATATGAAATTCTGGGTTGAAAGTTCTTTTCTTTAAGGATGTTGAATATTGGCCCCCACTCTGTTCTGGCTTGTAGGGTTTCTGCTGAGAGATCTGCTGTGAGTCTGATAGGCTTCCCCCTGTGGGTAACCTGACCTTTCTCTCTGGCTGTCCGTAGTATTTCTCCTTCGTTTCAACCCTGATGAATCTAATGATTATGTGCCTTGGGGTTGCTGTTTTTGAGGAATATCTTTGTGATGTTCTCTGTATTACCTGGAGTTGGGTATTGTCTTGCCTTGCTAGGTTAGGAAAGTTTTCCTGGATAATATCCTGAAAAATATTTTCCAGCTTGGATTCATTCTCTTCATCACATTCAGGTACAACTATCAAACGTAGATTAGGTCTTTTCACATAGTCCCATATTTCTTGGAAACTTTGCTCATTCCTTTTTACCCTTTTTTTCTCTAATCTTGTCTTCTCGTTTTATTTCGTTAAGTTGGTCTTTGACCTCTGAAATCCTTTCTTCTGCTTGATCAATTCGACTGTTAAAACTTGTGCATACTTCGCGAAGTTCTCGTATTGTGTTTTTCAGCTCCATTAATTCACTTATATTCCTCTTTAAATTTTCCATTCTCATGAACATTTCGTGAAACCTTTTTTCAAGGTTCTTAATTTCCTTGCATTGGGCTAGAACATGTTCTTTTAGCTCACAGAAGTTTCTCATTATCCACCTTCTGAAGCCTGATTCTATTGACTCCTCACATTCATTCTCAATCAGGCCTTGTTCAGTTGGTGATGAGGCACTGCAATCCTCTGTAGGAGGAGAGGCATTCTGATTTCGAGTGTTTTCAGCCTTTTTGCGCTGGTTTCTTCCCATCTTTGTGGGTTTATCCACCTGTTGTCTGTGTACTTGCTGACTTTCAGATTAGGTCTCTGAGTGGACGTCCAGCTTGTTGGTGATAAAGTTTTTTCTGTTTCTTAGTTTTCCTTCCGCGGACGCCCCTCCCCCGCAGAGCTGGACCTTCCCGGGTTCAGCTGTACTTGCTGTGAAACTCTCAATCCTCAGCAGTTCCAACTGCTGTTTTTATTTTTATTTTTTGTGGAGGGGGGTACCAGCCTTCCTCTGCGGCGACCCACTACGCTGGCCGAAACAGCGGCCTTAAGATTCGTGGCGCTTTTCTGCCCGGGAATCTCCCGGTCTGGTTCCCACTTCAGTCCGCTTTTCAATCAGCTGAATGGGAGACTCTGCCTTCCCGGAGCTCCAAATGCCAACTAAAAGGGCACTCAGTCCCGCATACTCCGGACTGAGAACTGCAGCGCTGGGGCACCTGCTAAACAGCCGCACCCTCCAAAAGAGTCGCGCTGGCGACCCGTGGGGCTCCTCTGCCAAGAACCTCTTGGTCCGTGGGCAATAAAAATTCATCTGAAAATGTGGCGTCCACTCACTCTCTGCGCTTTCAGTGGGAGCCACAATCCTGAGCTGCTGCTAATCGGCTGTCTTGGGTCTCTCCCCCACATTTCTTCTAATTTAGACTTCATTTCTGAAATATTTTTATTTCGCATCGGAGTCTCTTCTTTCTTTTCATATTATCGTTATTTCCTTATTTTGGAGCTTTTCTGCTTCTGACTCACGACGGTCTTCATAGCCTTCATCATTTTGGGTATTTTTGGAATATGAAGGAGCCAGTCTTGGTTTGCGCTTTGGCCAGTCATTCTGGTTGGTGTGCCGTCATTGTCTGTAGGGAATTATTTGGCTCCTCATCCCTTTTTTCTCAAATTAACTTAGAATGATATTTACATGAAATTCTTTCCCACTGCTCATGCTTAAGTTAAATGAGTTTTCTCTGTACTTTTGGGGAGAAGGTTGGGCTAGGATAACTTTTTTGGACTTTATAACTCTCGAGTCTGGTTTCTCTTCTTTCACAGGGGGTTAGAAGATACGGACCCCACTTTCTGAGCACTCTCTCTTCTCTGATCTCGTCTCCCACTTTAAACTGGGCCTTGTCTTTTCTTTGTCCCCATCGGCCCCGACCCAATCAATATGTATTCTTTTCTAGCCAGTTTTTCCCCAGTGCTGGGTTTGGACTCAGAAGGGAGCTCTGCTGTGTCAGTGTGCAGAATTGCCAGGGCCCAGGTCACTCCAGCACAGTTCCATCTTACTGAGGTCCCCTTGTTCTCACCTCTGACTTGGCACCTGCACACCTCCCGCCTGGTGTTGGCTGCTGAGCTCTGACAGGCCTGCAGGGAGTCCCTGGACACGCAGCAGGCGGGCTGTGTTGTTATGATCCCCGGGCCCAGCAGAGGCCCAGCTGTTTTTTTCTGCTCTTCCTCCTGCACAACTGTTTATGTCACGCTGTTCTTCACGCTATCAGCAGTTTGCCCGGACACATTCATATTTTGGGTTTGTGAGTTTGTGGGAATACGTTGTCACCCAGATTTGTTGTAGATATTCTCCAGAGATCTACAACAGGAATAGTTTTCAGGAAGGGTTTGGTTTTGCTATTCTGGTTCTGTTCTCTTTTATGTGGTGATATGGGGAGATATATATATATATATATATATATATATAACTGTTTTTGAGACAGGGTCTCACTGTGTTGCTCAGGCTGGAGTGCAGTGATGCCATCATAGCTCACTGCAGCCTCTGACTCCTGGGCTCAGGTGATCCTCCTGCTTCAGCATCCAGAGTAGCTGGGACTGTAGGTGTGAGCCACCATGCCCAGCATTGAGTTGTTTGTTTATTAAACAAACAAGCAAACAACTGTGGGCCATTAATATCCATATCCTATCCTGTTGATTAATTGAAGTTATTAAGAAATTATAAGTGTAATATATACCTGGTGGCGTTAATGAAATGCTAGTAAACACTGTATCCTATGTACTGGAAATGTCCTATTTAGGGCAAAGTGTCCAAAGGGCACAGACTGAGTAAACATCATAAAGATTTCAGGGTTGAATTCAGTTTCCAAGGGCTGCTATAACCAAGTGCCATAAAGCTGGTAGTTCTAAGCAGCAGAAGTGGCCACTCCGGCACTCCTGGAAGACAGAGTTGAAAGTGTTGGCAGGCTGTGCTCCCTCTGAAGGGACCAGGGAGGACTCTTCTCGCCTCTCCCAACTTCTGGTGGTTGCCAGGAATCGTTGGCATCTTGATGACATCTGTAAATGCCCTATTTCTAAAGAAAGCCATGTCGATAGGGACCAGGTGAACGTGGATTTTGAGGGATATGATTTAACTCAGTTCAGGGGTCTTAGGTTAAGTAATTATATAATAGTGGGACTTCACCACTGCTGTAATCCCAGCACTTTGGGAGGCCGAGGCGGGTGGATCACGAGGTCAAGAGATCGAGACCATCCTGGTCAACATGGTGAAACCCTGTCTCTACTAAAAATACAAAAATTAGCTGGGCATGGTAGCACGTGCCTGTAGTCCCAACTACTCGGGAGGCTGAGGCAGGAGAATTGCTTGAACCCAGGAGGCGGAGGTTTCGGTGAGCCGAAATCGCGCCATTGCACTCCAGCCTGGGTAACAAGAGCGAAACTCTGTCTCAAAAAAAAAAAAAAAAAAAAATAGTGGGACTTCTTAGACAAAGAGAAACAAAAGCCTTCCAGAAAAAGACTCAGGAGACCTAGGCCCAGCTCTTCCAACCCCTGGCATCAGCAAGATGACCACTGAATCCCTATTAATGAGTTTCTTTTTAAAAGCCTGAAACCCTCCTGTAGGCTGAGAAGGAAATGAGTCAGAATAGGTGCCAAAAGCTATAAATTTTCTCTGTCTGGGCCATTATTCCATTGCCTACAGGCACATACTTGGCAGCTTAAAGTAAATCAGTCACATTCACCAGTCCAGGTGGATGCACTGGTTATTTAATTAATTGGATGTACATGGTTCACGGTCCTTGCTCTTGCATGGGGTGCCTGCCAAATTCTTGGCAGTCTAGAACTTTTCTGACTTATAAATAGGATTGTTATAATCACACCTGCCACCCTTGTTCTGCCACCAAGGCTACCTCTCATCAGTGTATTTTAACAACCACCACCACAACAACAATGAGAAGGAGCGACAGCAGCAACTCCGTCCCAACTCACCATTTCCGGACAGGGTTTTATGTCTTTAGAACATTTCCAGCTGCTTCACAATGAACATGGAACAGTCTCTTAGCTAGTTGGCACGGTCTCATGCATGATTGATATGCTCTTTGTCTTTCTGTATCATTTTTAAAAGATTTGCAGCGCTTCTCCAGGAACTTTAATTCTACTGGAAATCACACACTGAAGTTCTGATGTTTGAGACCCAAGGTAGACTGGTAGGATAGAGTTAGCTCTTTATTCTCCCAAGGTCACAATTATCCAGTCCATTGCACACTATCCTCCATCATTCTCAACTTTCCATTCATTCTTCATTAACGTCATACCAACTTCTCACCAGCCTCGCAAGTCAGCCTCTCAATTCCGTATTACCAGCTGTTCATCTCTCGTTCCGTATTACCAACTGTTCCTCTCTCAACTGCAGGCCGTTGTCCCCAGCAAGGCCTTTTACCTTTCTGTGGAGCATCCTCTTGGGACTTAATGAACAGTAATTTGGACCATTTGTGCACTTGCCTCTGTCCCTGCATGCATCTTTCTATTTTTGCGTGTCTTTTCATACGTCCTTCTCTCCTACTGGCCTTCTCTTTAATTCTCCATTTCCTCTGGTAATGAGATCTGTCTAGTCTACTTTCCTTCTATTTCTTTCTCTAACAGGGGTATCAGGCAGACCTGACTTGCAGACAATAGAACCAACTCTAGCTGTTTAAATCAGAAAAGGATTTAATACAGAGAATTAGGTGCCTATAAAATTGTTGCCAAATTGGAAGACTGTTTCCAGACCCAGCTCTCAGAACACCATCAAGGAACTGGTCCAACAAGGGACCTGCTACCTCTTCCATCAACCAGGAAGAGGGCACCAGAATCACCCACTAGCTGCAATCCAGGATCAGGAAGCCATGGCTATGCCTGTTTCTCCCCAAACACAACACCGTTCACTGTGATCTGTAGGTAAAAATGTTGTCACAATTGTTGGTGGAAAATAGATGCCTTCCATGCTGCTATCTCTCTTCTTTCTTAACTCAGTTTTGAGATCTAGTCTATGGACGTGCGCTCTTTACCTGGAAGAACGGATGGGCTGGACTGGAGCTCAACAGTAATTCATTGGCAATGGAAAATATTTGGTCAGAGACTCAGAGGCTTGGCAGGGACAGAGATGGGTGATTGGTAAAAGAGCAACCTGAGGAAGAAGGGAGGTGGGTGGACCCTGAACATGTGAGGATATTTGTGTCCCATGTGAATGCTCACTTCAGAAGAGGCTCTCAGTAAATGCAACCCACCCTGTGGACACTGGTCAGCCTCCCCTCC
>PVKV010039732.1:0-12801 GCA_004027835.1 Alouatta palliata | reverse complement strand
GTTCAAGCAATTCTCCTGCCTCAGCCTCCCGAGTAGCTGGGACTACAGGCACGTGCCACCATGCCCAGCTAATTTTTGTATTTTTAGTAGAGACGGGGTTTCACCATGTTGACCAGGATGGTCTCAATCTCTTGACCTCATGATCCGCCCGCCTCGGCCTCCCAAAGTGCTGGGATTACAGGCGTGAGCCACCGCGCCCAGCCAGAAGGCTCTTTTCTTACATCAGCTGAGTGCCCCCGGTGCTGCAGCCCCACCATGGAGATGGGCCTGGGCTTCCACCCATAAACTGTACTTTTTCCCCCTGTGTGGCTGGTGGGAGTGGAGAAGGGCTTGGCACATTGAAGTCCCCATGCTAGGGCTAGGGTGGGTGCTGGATGGCTCCTTCACATCTGACTTTAATCTGCTCCAAAACAGATTCCCAAACCCTTCCTTCCTTCATCTTCATCCTACTGCACCCATGCCAATTCAATTTCAAACAATTGTAACTGCACAACTAATAAATATATTCTCAGTGTAAACAAAGCAAAAGTTAAACAAAAACTTGAATATATTCTCAATGTAAACAAAAACTTGAACATTACAGATAAGGCAGAAGTCCCCCAGCACACAGGGATGCCTCTTCTGAGTAAGGTTACCAGGGTAAGGTATACCCCTTCAAGCACTGCATCAGGTGACTCTCAGATTGTGTTTCCTGGACCAGCAGCACAGCCTCACCTGGGAACTTGTTAGAAATGCAAGTTATTAGGCACCATCCCAAATCTAATGCACTCTTTTGACAAGAGCTTCAGTGATGCTGATCCTTCCTCAAGTTTAAGAACCACTGGCCTAGCTCCCCGTTGCTGTGAAGCTAACCGTGCACCTGGGCTCTAGTTTTCTGTGCCTAGGCTTATTTTTCTAGTTTCACCTCCCCCAAGCAACCCATCCATCCTTCTCTACCACCAAAGTGGACACATTCCCAGCCCTGGCTCAGGCCCTTCCTGCCATCTTCTTTTTCAAGTTCTGTCCCTAAATGCTTTAGCCTTCAAGGCACTCAGGAAAAGCTGCTCTAATAGAACTGGCTGGCAGGACCGGGCATGGCAGGGAAGTGGGGCACTGGGTGGGGGGAAGCAGGCGGGGGCAGGCGAGACCTCAAGGCTCCAGGGCCTCGTCCCCGGACTCCTCCGCCACCTCTTCCTCGATGCGGGATGCGGCCTCGGGGTCTCCGCCCTCCTCGGCCCGGAGGCGAAGCAGATGCGGGGTGCGGGGGGTGCCTCGCGCGCGGCCGAAGTTGCGGAGGCTGATGGCCGGGGAGGGCGCCCCTGCGCCCAGGAAGCGGCCGAGCAGCGGGGTCTGCGCGGGGGGCGCGGGCCGACCCGACGCGGGCGACGCCTCCACCTGCAGGCTCTGCTCAGGGTCGTCGCTCATGCTGCGGGCGAGAGGGCGGGCTGAGCCGGCGCACGGGGCGGGCGCGGGGACGCGGGATTGGCTCTTGGGGAGGAACCGAGGCATCGGTGTCCCAGAGGCTGAGCGGGGGACATGCGTGCCGGGTCAGGTGCAATCTCCGCCGGAGCGGGCCACTCACCGCAGGTTGAAGGTGGAGCCCAGGAAGGAGGGCCGCAGAGACTCGGCCGCCGTGGCCACAGTGTAGGGTGGCTGCGGCTGGTCCTCATCCCAGTACTGGTCCTTCTCGGCGGGGGGCAGGTTCTGGTACATTTCGTCCACGGATAGCAGGGACACCTGGGCCAGCAGCAAGCCACAAGGATTCTCCTCTCGTTTCCTTCCCACGGAGGGGCTGAGAGCTGACCCGGAGAGGCAGCCCAGGAGCTGTCCCCGACTCCTGATCCTTGCTCACCTGCAAGTTGCGGTCTATGAGCTGGTTTGTCTCAAAGTCGTCATCGTCCTCACCAAATGGGTTGATGATCTGTTCAGCCACCTGTAGGTGGCAGAGACAGTGTTTTCTGGGCTCAGAGCCCCACATTTTTTTCCCCAAAGTTGGGGCAGACCCTGTGCCCACATCTCAACAGAGCAGGCTGGCATGCCCATCTGCAGTGCCTACCTTGAGCCAGCCAGCATAGAAGAAGAACTGCAGTAGAGTGGTGAGAGGCACATACATGTCCAGGTCTCCCAGGGCTGGGGCTGGCTCCTGGCCTGACTCCAGAGGCTTCTGAGGTTTGGCAGCCCCTGCCTCTGGCTCCACAAACTGGCGGCCAACCAGGGAGAGGCCAAAGAAGGAGTAGACGGCTACGGTCACCACCTGGAGAAGGAAGAGCCAGGCTCAGAGCAGAGTGCAGTGGGACAGGGAGAAATGCCGCCCCTGCCTATGAGGCTCTATGGGAAGTCTGACAAGCAATTAAGTACGTATCCTGGTGTGGCTGCACCAGTGGGGACAGGGTCACCTTGGTGGGGCTGGAGGGAGGCTTTAAGGATGAACTCAATGCCTCAGGGGATTGAAATGGCCAGGCAAGTACCATCTCTAATTCTTCTCATCTCACACACGGCACAGGACATACGGTAGGCACTGGGACTGGGGAGGGGAGAGGCAATTACTTGGGTGTAGACGAGGGGGATGCTGATCCAGTCATAGTGGAATAGCATGCTGCACTTGGCTCGGTACTTGTTCAGCTCCTGGGAGAACGGCAGGGACAGGAAGTCAGCACAGGTGAGGAAGGAACAAGGGTTCCCAGCACAAACTAGGCCTGGGCCCAGCCAGGAGGCTCATTCTCATTCTGCCCTCAGAGGTGTATTAGACTGGAGTGCTTGAATCCCAGCTCTGCTAACTAGCTGTGTAACTTAGACAAGTTTCATTTCTGCTCTGTGCCTCCATTTCCACATCTGTACAGGGAGGATGATAGTACCTATCTCAAAAGTTGCTGTAAGGGAGGAATGAGTTAACATAGCTACAGTGCTTCCAAAAGGCCGGAGTACACAGTTGGTGCCATACAAGTGTTAGGCACAAAAATTATTAGTCATCTTCAAAATAAGAGGGAGGAAGGCAGATGGGTCTGGTCCGGGGCTGACTCACTTCCAAAAGTAGACAGAGAGCGATGTCGTCACGGATTCGCCCGTCCCTCCGGGCCTGGGCCGCTAGGTTGGTGAACCAGACACAGGGCACCCAGTATTTGTTGAAGTCGGATTTCAGGCTCTCAAACTTTTTCCTCTCTTCCTGGGACATGAAACCTGCGGGGGTAAACCGGGTGGGGTGCAGTTGCACCCTCTGCCGCCAGGGGAGGCTGCTGTTCCGCTGTCTGGTTGCCCTCCCTCGCGTCTACCGGCAGTCCCAGGACTCGCGGTTCCGCGTTCCGGTCGCGGTCCAGACCCTTCCCTGGAGGCCGCTGCTCCCAGGACTCTCCCAAGCAGCACCTGCCTCCGGCCGTGGGCCATCCACCCAGAGGCTCCCGACGGGCGGCGCACCTGCGTCCACCACGTGTTCCATGGTGGGGAAGCGCTTGAGCACGCGGGTGCTGACGGAGCGCAGCACCAGCACGGAAGCCAGGTTCGCGTAGCGGATAAGGGTGCGGCGCAGCAGGCGGCCCCGCTGGTCCACGCCGTGCACGCTGGCCGAGATGACGCACATCAGCTGGTCTGGCAGCGGGATGCTTGTGTACTGAGACCACCAGCGGTTCACCACCAGAGTCACATAGAAACCTGCTTGGCCGCCATGGTAGAGGGAATAGGAAGGGAAGGTGGAGAGCCTGGAAGTCGGAGCGCCTCGCCTCCCCCAGCAGAGGGCCTGGTCCAGGCCAGTTGAATTGTGGCAGGGGGAAGGAAATATTCGGCTCCAGTGCCCTGCTGTGCCAGACCAGGAGGAGGGAGGAGGGAGGAGGGCAAACTTCCTTCAGCAGAGGGAAAGTGGGGGTTCAAAGCCAGGAGACTGCTTCCCAGGAGGGTGGGGAAGGGGTTGTCACCTCTGTCCAGCTCCCCTCCAGTGCCCAGGGTGGGCTTGTGAAGCCAGCAGGTGTCTTGTGCCTTGCTGGAAGTGAGGGTCGGGCAAGTGATAGGGCCCTGCCCTCCGGAAGCCCTGGACCCAGCACCCAGCTCCTGTGCCTGTTGGGCCTGCTCTGGCTGACCAGGCTCTGCCACTCTGTTGAGTGATTCTTTTTTTTTTTTAGGGGAGTCTTGCTACATTTCCGAGGCTGGACTGGAACTCCTGGGCTCAAGTGATCCTCTCACCTCAGCCTCTTGAGTAGCTGAGACGGCAGGTGCACCACCACACCATCTGTGGGATAATTCTGACCCTCGGAGCTGTCAACTCAACCCAGAGGTCAGGGAAGACAGTAAGGAGGATACAGCAAAAACTAGAAGGGGGCCTTACCCAGTACAAAGGACAAGGGGATTTGGTTCGCTGAGCGGTTGCAGTACCGGGCCACCTGAGCATACACATGCCTCTGCTCCTGGGTCAGCAGCAGCCTGGGGAAAGCAGGTGTAGGCTTGGGTTAGAGGGAGGTGGGTGGCCCAGTCTCCCTGCTTCTGCAAGCTCTAAGAGCCTACCCTTACCTGTAGATGATGCTAAGCACGGCGTACAAGGCCACAAAGAGGAAGAACTCCTTGTAGAGGAGCTTGTAGATGCTTCCCCTCCATCGGAGAAGCAGTCCAGAGAAACCTCCAAAGCGGGCTTCCGCCACTTTGAGAGTGTATGAAACCGTCATGGTGCTGAGAGTCTGGGGCAGGAGGTAACAAGAGTTGCCCCCAGGGCTGTCCTTTAGTTCCCCGGACAACCTCCCTTCCACTCTGGTCTCACACACCCTAGCCTTCACCCTGCGTCAGTGGACAAGAGGGCAGGAGCCTGCAGAGCAGAAAAACACACCCCATGCCTGCAGAACTCAGTAGTACACAGCAAAGCCAGGCTAGAGTTCGGCAAGGTAGAACTGTGATCTATGTCCCTTCATGCATGAGGCTTCCTCAAGTTCCTCTTCAGTCTGCGGGGCTAGGGATAACCAGATCCTGAACTGCTGCAGACAAGAGACACAGCTCCAGCCCAAACCCACTGCTGTTCCTTGGAGCCTTGCTCTGGAAGCTGATTAACTAGTCTACCAAGGCCCAGAGCACTCCTAACCCCATCCCCTACCTGCCTGCCTGCTCTGGGCAGCAGCCGTGTGGAGGAAGAATTGGGCTAGACTTCACCCCCCACAGACTTAAGTACCTCTGGGGTCTATAAAGTCAGGCTGGACTGAGGCCTATCACTGATGGATTGAAGCTGTCATCCAGCTTCCCCTGGTGCTGGGAACTGGGTGTGTCTCCCTACCCCTGTAGGGCTGGGCTGGCCTTTGAGTGGCAGTAATGCCACCTATAATGACCCCACAGCTCACACAGACGACACCATGTCCTTCGAGCCAGTATGACAGGAATTACTGTCCCACGTTTCAGGTGGGAAGACAGATGCATGATAAACGGTTATAATAACACCAGCTGCTGATTACAGAGCACTGACTAAGTGACAGGCACCATGCCAAGGGCACTACTATGTTATCCTCTCATGAAATCCTCATCACAGCCCCATAAGGTAGGAGTCAGTCTTCCACATTTCACAGATGAGGCTCCAAGAGGTAAATGACTTGCCCGTGGTTGGCCACACAGCTAGAGCATGTTGGAGGCAGGATTCAAAGCCAGGGCTGATGGACTTCCAGCGCTGGAAGTGGCCTGGCAAGGGCGTGCGTTCCAGAACCCATCCTGTGCACTGGCCACACTCCCAGGCTTCTTGTCCAGGCTCTGGGAGTCTTGGCCAGGCTCTTCCCCATCCATACCACAGGGCTGGCAGCCACAGATCTGGAAGTTCGGGATAGGAGTGCAGGCCCTGTTAAGCCCTGTGTCCAACATCCTGACTCCTAGGGGCGCCCAGGATTTGAATGGCCACTTTCACCTCTGGGCCTCAATTTCTTCATCTGTCAAACAGAGGAAGTAATACCTAAGGTGCTGACAGAACCTCTGCCACCCGGCGGAGTGGCTTACCCCTGTAATCCTAGCACTTTGGGCAGCCGCAAGGCGGGCAGTTCACTCGAGGTCAGGAGTTAGAGACCAGCCTAGCCTAACATGGTGAAACGCTGTCTCTACTAAAAATACAAAAATTAGCCGGGCGGCACGCACCTTTAATCCCAGGTACGTGGGAGGCTGAGGCAGGAGAATCGCTTGAACCCAGGGAGGCAGAGGTTGCAATGAGCCAAGATCGTGCCACTCTAGCCTGGGCCAGGCAGGTACCATCACTAATTCTCTAAAAGAAAAAGAAATAGAATCTCAATGGGAGAATCACTTGAACCCAGGAGGTGGAGGTTGCTGTGAGCTGAGATTGCACCACTGCACTCCAGCCTGGGTGACAGAGCAAGTCTCTGTCAAAAAAAAAAAAAAAAAAGAAAGAAAGAAAAGAAAGACATAAAGATAAATAGAACCTCAAAATGGGAAGAGAATTGGCAGTTCACATACCCTCCCAGTGCTGAGATAAGTGAACACTGAAAATCCCAAGAGCAGTGGTCTTGCCTCTGTCTTGTTTGGGAAAGCTCCTCACCCTGCACTGTGAGCTGGTTTTCAACTGCAAGAGTTTCCTTGGCCAGGTGTGGTGGCTCACGCCTGCAATCCCAGCACTTTGGGAGGCCGAGGTGGGCGGATCACCTGAGGTCAGGAGTTCGAGACCAGCCTGACCAACATGGAGAAACCTCATCTCTGTATTTTAAAAAAAAGAAAAAAATAATAATAATAATAAAAGAGTTTCCCAAAGAGAGGAAGCATAGAGGTGGTTATGAGCACAGGCTTGGGAGTCAGGCAAACCTGGATCTGAATCCCAGCTCTCTGTAACTGTGTAAGTTACCTAATCTCTCTGAACCTCAGTTTCCTCCTCTGCAAAGCAGGATCCAGAACACCTAACCTCATGGGGCAATTTTGAGTATTCACAGAAACAATGCCTACAGCCTAGAGCACTGTGGGTGGTTGGCTTGGGCTGCTGTTACTATGAAAAGTTGAATCCATTCTCTTTGGTTTCCTACTGTTGGTCCACTCTTGCCTCCCAAGCCTTTCAAACTAGACAGTCCCTGAGAAATGAGGAGGCAGAGACCTTTTCCTGATGTCCTGCTAACCTGCCCCAGACCAAACAGTGCTGGGTCCTGGCTTTTAAGCTGGATATACAAGGCCTTCTGAGACTTACCCACCTCTATGCTCATCACCAGCCTCTGCCTACTTCATTTTTAATTTTTTTTAATTTTAATTTTTGTGAGTGCATAGTAGGTGTATATGCCTAGCTCATTTTTAACTGTTTCTTCAAGGTGCAGCTCAGAGCACCCTCTAGGAAGCCTTCCATGATCTTCCCCAGGTTACTCCTCAAAGCCCTGTGGGTTTTCTCTCTTGCAGCAGTTAACCACAGTGGTCTAGGATCTGTTTACAGGGAGATCTCCCCTCTAGCCCATAAGACACCTGACAACAGTTCTGAATCTGATTCATCTAAGTAAAGCTAGGAGGCTGCAGTGGCTCATGCCTGTAATCCTGGCACTTTGGGAGGCTGAGGTGGGGGAGGATCATTTGAGCCCAGGAGGTTGAGACCAGCCTGGGGAACATTGTGAGACCGGTCTCTACAAACATTTTTTTTTTTTTTTTTGAGACGGAGTTTCGCTCTTGTTACCCAGGCTGGAGTGCAATGGCGCGATCTCGGCTCACCACAACCTCCGCCTCCTGGGTTCTAGCAATTCTCCTGCCTCAGCCTCCCGAGTAGCTGGGACTACAGGCACGTGCCACCATGCCCAGCTATTTTTTGTATTTTTAGTAGAGACGGGGTTTCACCATGTTGACCAGGATGGTCTCGATCTTTTGACCTCGTGATCCACCCGCCTCGGCCTCCCAAAGTGCTGGGATTACAGGCGTGAGCCACCGCGCCCGGCCTCTTACAAACATTTTTTTTTAAATGAGCCGGGTGTGGTGGTGTGTGCCTGTAGTCCCAGGTACGTGGGAGGCTGAGGTGGGAGGATCACCTGAGCCCAGGAGTTTGAGGCCACAGTGAGCCATGATACAGCCACTGCACTCCAGCTTGGGTGACAGAGTGAGACCCTGTCTCAAAGCAAAAACAAACCAGCTGGGGAGGACTTGAAACCAAGCCAGCTTATTTTTCTTTCTTTCTTCTTCTCATCCTTCCCTCCTTCTTGCCTCCCTCCACCCCCTCTTCCTTTTTCTGTTTCTCTGGTCCCTTTTAAAATGAAAGACATCTGGTCCCCCACCCCACCCCTGCTATTTTGTGAGATTTCCCAGATGAGCCAAGGTCTGGAAAACTACTCATGGCCTGACTGGAACTGGAGTTACGTTCTCCTTCTGGGTTTCCCATGTGAGATGTCAATATGAGGAAAGAATAGGACTCTGAGAGAGAGAGCGAGAAAGTGTGTGTGTATGTGTGTGTGTGTGTGTGTGTGTGTGTATGTGTGTGTGTGTGTGTGTGTATGTGTGTGTGTGTGTGTGTCTGCGTGTGTCCAGGACCTGACCTGGGGAGGGTGAGATACCAGCTCCTGGGCCTCAGGCATCATGGCCAGGCAGTTCATTCCCATGCTGCTGTATGTGGCTTTCCTAGACCCTCTCGGCTGCTTACCACTTAAAGATGTTCCAGGACTTGGAAAGCCAGGTCCTGAGAGTGCAGGAGCTCAGGCCATGTCTCCCTGACAGCTCTACTCCAGGAAGCCCAGCTGGCTGCATTTCAATCCTGCACCCCACCCGCACCTGTGGCCCTCACACCTCTGCTTGTTACCAGCCCTGTAGTCTGTGAATTTCCCACAGAGCCAGGGATAAAAGTGCGTGACCTAAAGCCTCTGCCAGAGGAAGAGGGCGGTCCCCAGGCCCACCCAGTCTCTACCTCCTGAATCACCTTATGTTCCTTCTCAGCTGCTGATCAGTCCCCTGGTTTATGGTGCAGGAGAGGGAACCACTCAGCCCATAAATCACCTGCCCCACCTTTCCTTATCCTCTAGCTCTGCCTCTCCCTCCCTTTTGGCCCTGCCCACCCATGTCCCTGTCCCTCCTCACAGCTGAGAGCTGGTTGTATGGCTTGGTGGTGAAATGGATTCTGGAGCCACACTGCCCAGGTTCCTAAGTCCAGGCTTCGCCATGGTCATCAAGCTTTGTGACCTTAGGTAAGCCACTGAACCTTGTAAATTCCCATGTGAGGCAGGGCACGGTGGCTCATGCCTGTAATCCCAATACTTTGGGAGGCCTAAGGCAGGCGGATCACTTGAGGTCAGGAGTTTGAGACCAGCCTGACCAACATGGCAAAATCCTGTCACTACTGAAAATACAAAAATTAGCCAGGCTTGGTGACAGGCACCAGTAAACCCAGCTACTCAGAAGGCTGAGGTGGGACAATCACTTGAACCTGGGAGATGGAGGTTGCAGTGAGCCCTGATCATGCCATTGCACTCCAGCCTGGGCGACACAGCAAGACTTTGTCTCAAAAAAAAAAAAAAAAAAAAAATTCCCCATGGGAAAGTAGGGATGATAATGCCTATGGCATGGAATGGTTGTGAATATTAGGTGGGAAGTGTTATGTGGCTATCAGCACCTCTTATCTCAGGTCGGCTTTATCCCTTCCACCTCTGCACCCACCAAAGACACCTGCTATCTCCTTATTGCTGAAGCAATAGCCCTTCCCAAGTCCTAACCTTACCTGGCATCTCTCATTCTTGACCCTCCTCCGTTGGTCTCTGTGATCTGACACTCAAGAGATTCTGAGCCAAGCGCAGTGGCTCATGGCTATAATCCCAGCACTTTGGGAGATCAAGGCGGGATCACTTGAGTCCAGGAATTCGAGACCAGCCAGGGTTTAGAGATGGCAAAACCCGTCTCTACAAAAAATACAAAAAATTAGCCTGGCTTGGTGGCACATGCCTCTAGTCCCAGCTACTTGGAGGCTGAGGTGGGAGGACTGCTTGAGCCAGGAGGTCCAGGCTGCAGTGACCTGTGATTGCACCACTCTACTCCAGCCTGGGTGGCAGAGCGAGACTCCGTCTAAACAAACAAACAACAGCAACAAAAGACAGAACAGGAAGACGAGAGAATAAGCTCACAGCCCCAGCCAGGGGTGGGCCCACCCAGCCAGTTGAGGAAGGCATAGGAAGAGAGCAAGAAAGCCCAGATGGGATTTTATTTTGTGCTTGAGTGCTGGCCCCTGGCAGGGATGACAGGTAACACAGCCATGGATCAGACAGCCTGGGCTCAACCTTAAATCCCAGCCTGGGAAGAGAAGGGAACGCAGTGTTAGGCTCAGCACCTACATGCTTGGCAGCAGCTCCTCAACTTTGGGGAGGAGGCTCTAAGGAACCAGGCCTAGAGGGCAAATCAGCTTTCTCTCCTGAGGAGCCTGTCCTGGCCCCATCATCCCCACTTTCCACACCCACTCCCTGGCTATATTGTCAGACTCCACTCTGAACTCACCAAGTTCAAAACTTAGGGCAGCTTGGGAATGTGGCAAATTGGGGAAGGGGCAAGTAGACCTTACTCCTACACACACATTGCAAAGCCTTTGCGGGTCTGGCACCTGGACTGCTCCAGCCACCCTTCCCCCTTTCCTCCAGCTACTCTGAACTTTCAGTTCTTTCAAGAACCAACAGCTCTCACTCCAGGCCTTAAGGGGCACAGGGTTCCTCTTCGGGAACACTTTCTCCTGTCCATCCTGTTCCTGGCGAACTCTTCCTCAGCTCTCAGGTTTCAACTTAGAAATCTCAGCTTACCTGCATTCCTCAAACTGGGTGTGATCCCACCTCTGGGCTCCCATAGGCCACCCCTACACCCTGTCCGTCTTCACCACTGTAGCACTAATTACAGGCCAGTGCGGTCGTCCTACCTGCAGGTCACTCCAGGGGGCAGCAAAGGACCTGACATCTAGAGGCTGCTCAGGAAAACGTTTGTTGGAAAGATGAACAACTGGCCGGGCACAATGGCTCACACTTGTAATCCCGGCACTTTGGGACGCCGAGGTGGATGGATCACTTGAAGTCAGTAGTTCGAGACCAGCCTGGCCAACACAGCGAAACCCTGTCTCTACTAAAAATATAAAAATTGCCGGGTGCGGTGGTGCGTGCCTATAGTCCCAGCTACTCAGGAGGCTGAGGTGGGAGGATCACTTGAGCCCAGGAGTTCTGGGCTGTAGTGCGCTATGCCGATCGGGTGTCCGCACTAAATTCGGCATCAATATGGTGACCTCCCGGGAGCGGGGGACCACCAGGTTGCCTAAGGAGGGGTGAACTGGCTCAGGTCGGAAACGGAGCAGATCAAAACTCCCATGCTGATCAGTAGTGGGATCGCGCTTGTGAATAGCTACTGCACTCCAGCCTGGGCAACATAGTGAGACCCCATCTCTTAAAAAAAAAAAAAAAATATATATATATATATATATATATATATATATATATATATAAATTAGCCGGGCATGGTGGCGGGAGCCTTTAATCCCAGCTACTTGGGAGCCTGAGGCAGGAGAATCGCTTGAACCCGGAAGGTGGAGGTTGCAGTGAACCGAGATTGCTGCCACTACACTCTAGCCTGGGTGACAGAGTGAGACTCTGTCTCAAAAAAGAAAAAATGAACATCTGATTCCATGGCTAAGCTCCAGTGCCCACGTCCTGCTTTAGGGCTCCATGAGCTTCCTTCTAGCCAATGCTGCTGAAGGAGGGGATGCCTTGATAAGCTGCTGTAGTGGATCTTTGCTGAGCCTGGCTTGAGCCTGCCCATCCCCTCTGCCAAAACAGTGTGTTGGGCTGTGCTTGGTGGCTCACACCTGTAATCCCAGCACTTTGGGAGTCTGAGGTGGGTGGATCACTTGAGGCTGGGAGTTCAAGAGCAGCTTGGGTAAACATGGTAAAACTCTGTCTGTACAAAAAAACACAAAAAATGGCCGGGCGCTGTGGCTCATATCTGTAATCTCAGCACTTTGGGAGGCCGAGGCGGGAGGATCACTTGAGGTCAGGAGTTCAAGATCAGCCTGGTCAACATGATGAAACCCCTTCTCTACCAAAAATATAAAAAATTAGCTGAGTGTTGTGATGTGTGCCTATAATCCCAGCTACTCAGGAGGCCAAGGCAGAAGCATCACTTGAACCTGGGAGGCAGAGGTTGCAGTGACCCTTTATCATGTCACTTCACTCTACCCTGGGCGACAGAGCAAAACTCTGTCTCAAAGAAACAAACAAAAAACAAAACATTATCTGGATGTGGTGGCAAGCGCCAGCTATAGTCCCAGCTACTTGGGAGGCTGAGGTGGGAGGATTGCCTGAGTCCGAGAGGTCAAGGCTGCAGGGAGCCATGATTATGCCACTGTACTCCAGCCTGGGTCACACAGGGAAACCCTGTTCAAAAGAAAAAACAGTGTGTTAGACCTTGCTAGACTCTGATATAATTAAGATACCATTATGGACAGAACTGTGCCCCCTTCCGAAATTCATTTTTATTTATTTTTATTATATATATATAATTTTTTTTGAGACAGAGTCTTGCTCAGCCGCCCAGGCTACAGTGCAGTGGCACAATCTCAGCTCACTGCAACCAGTGTCTCCCAGGTTCAATGATTTCTCATGGCTCCGCCTCCTAAGTAGCTGGGATTATAGGCACTTGCCATCATGCCCGGCTACTTTTTGTATTTTACTAGAGATGGGGTTTCACCATGTTGGCCAGGCTGGCCTTGAACTCCTGACCTCAGGTGATGTGCCCGCCTCAGCCTCCCAGGGTGCTAGGATTACAGGCACGAGCCACCACACCCAGCCTTTTATTTATTTATTTTACTTTATTTATTTATTTTTTTAAAAAAGACATGGTTTCACCATGTTGGTCAGGCTAGTCTTTTTTTTTTTTTTTTTTTTTTTTTTTTTTTTTTTT
>PVKV010039731.1:0-12804 GCA_004027835.1 Alouatta palliata | reverse complement strand
ACGTGGTGAAACCCCGTCTCTACTAAAATTACAAAAATTAGCTGGGCGTGGTGGCACGTGCCTGTAGTCCCAGCTACTCGGGAGGCTGAGGCAGGAGAATTGCTTGAACCCAGGAGGCGGAGGTTGCGGTGAGCCGAGATCGTGCCATTGCACTCCAGCCTGGGTAACAAGAGCGAAACTCCGTCTCAAAAAAAAAAAAGAAAAAAGAAAAGAAAAGTATCTTCTTCAAAATAAAATCTCTAAATTTAACAATTATAGGCCTAAACCCTCAATAATCACTTTTCATAAAAAGAAAAATATTGTGGCCAACTAAATATCAGGTGAAATTACCACACTGACATCAAGAAGAAAGCAAAAACCTTTCAACAGGCTTCTCAGGAAGCTAACATATCAAAGACCACTGCAAACCACCAATTTCTTCCTGAGCAATTCCTGTTTCCTAATCTTCCAAATTTTAGTTCTTATGAAAATTAGAATATAAACTGAATAAATGAAGATGATTTTAAGATTTGTTTTCATCTTACTTTCAGAAAGGTATAAAGCAGAGAAATGATAAAATAATTACCACTTTTGATTCTTCACCATTAATTAAGAATTCTGAAATAACTTCAGTTCCAATCATTTCAGGTTCACTTGTAACCTAAAAAATAAATTTCATAAAATATACAGTCTAATGAACAAAAAGCAGATTATTAATACTCCTATATATTAATACTTCAAAACAACAGCACTAAAGTCTGCATTTACTAGGTTTTTACCACATGCTAAGTTCTACATAAAGTGTTTTTTATTTCCACACCTAGAGTAGACCCAGGCTGTGGCAGGTCCTCAATATATGAACTCCAGCCTGGGTGACAGAGCAAGACTCTGTGTTTCAAAACCGGGGAGCATATCAAAGATACCTCCACCAAGACAATAAAAAAAAAACCCTAGAGAAATACCCAGCTGCTCATAGTCAACAATGGCCAAAATGGTCATTTAATTTAATTTTACAATAAGAGCAAATTTCTTCTTTTGCTCTGACCAGACTCTTTTTCAAAATTCGTCAGTTACATAGAAAAGATAATGGTGGGCTAAGCATAATAGAGAAAGACAGGTGAACAATAAGAACAGTAGGAGAAAGGGGGAAAAGGCCTGTTTCCCCCAAAGCAATGACATTTCTCTGTTCATGTTGCAAAGCAGAGCTAACTGGCTTATACTGGAGATAAACCTGATTCTCATGAACACTATTATACTTTTACCATGACATTATTTAACACAAGAAACAAAAATTACGTCTCCCTAAATTCCAGTTAAGCATCTTAGTCCATCACCATCTTAGTCCATTTCTTCACTTCTTAGTCATGAAGAAATCCAGAGTTTGAAATTTATAGAAAAAAGAACTTTTTAAGAAATACTTCATCAAGCAAAATGAAAATGTTCACTTAACTTTAAACCTCCTTTAAAAATCTCCCATACTGAACAGACTAATATACTTAAAAAGCTAATAAATCTTTTTAAAAAAACATTTCCAAGTTTAACTGCTTGTACTTTTTTTTTTTCTTTTGAGATGAAGTCTCGCTCTGTCACCCAGGCTGGAGGGTAGTGACATGATCTCGGCTCACTGCAACCTCTGCTTCCTGGGTTCAAGCAATTCTTCTGCCTCAGCCTCCCGGGTAGCTGGGACTACAGGCACCCACCATCACACCTAGCCAACTTTTCGTATTTTCAGTAGAGATAGGGTTTCGCCATGTTGGCCAGGATTTCTTAACGTCGTGATCTGCCCACCTTGGCCTCCCAAAGTGCTGGGATTACAGGTGTGAGCCACCACACTTGGCCATACTCTTCTACAGTACTCAGGCATCCAAAACTTAAGAAAAATTGCAGAGGTTGCTAAAATTCAAGACAGAATACAGCCTGAGAAATCTCCAGTCATTCAAATTATCAACAATGAATATAAATAACACAAAATATCTTCAACGAATTTAACCAGCAAGGCTTATTTATTTATTTAATTTTCTTTGTTTGTTTGTTTTTTGTTTTTGAGACAAGATCTTGCTCTGTCTCCCAGGCTGAACAATGGCATGACCTTGGCTCACTGCAGCCTCAACTTTTCAGACTCAAGCAATCCTCCCACCTCAGCCTCCCAGGTAACTGGGACTACAGATGTGCACTGTCACACCTGGCTAATTTTTAAATTTTTTGTAGAGATGGAGGTCTCACTATGATGACTAGGCCAAAGCAAGACTTAAAATAAGGCAATCTTTAAAAAATCAAAACACTTGAGCACCAAAATGCTGGGGTATTTCCCAGTTCCAAAATCATTTTTTTTTTTGCCACATTATTAAAGCATTTAGCAAGGTAGTATAATAAAGCAATTTATGTAATACATACTGGTGAATAAACTAATAAATTAGTAGGTAAATTATATGTATTTGTCCAAGTTATTTCATTTATAGTCAGTTGGGTATTAATAAACTCTTTGACCAGATCATTTCTGCTTCAAAATTAACTATTTTAGATATATATAAAGGACTTATTACAAGATATGGAAATGAAAAGAAAAAAATTACAAGATATGGAAATGAAAAAAAAATGATGTTTTGAATAGGCAATTCACAAAACAGGAAAAACAAATACAAGAGTTTCAACTTCACTAGCAATGAATGAAATAAAAAACAAAACAGTAAGATGGCATTTTTAAAATACCAAATCAACAAAGTTTTTTTTTTTTTTTTGGAGACGGAGTTTTACTTTTGCTACCCAGGCTGGAGTGCAATGGCGCTATCTCGGCTCACTGCAACCTCCGCCTCCTGGGTTCAAGCAATTCTCCTGCCTCAGCCTCCCGAGTAGCTGGGACTACAGGCACGTGCCACCATGCCCAGCTAATTTGTGTATTTTTAGTAGAGACGGGGTTTCACCATGTTGACCAGGATGGTCTCGATCTCTTGACCTTGTGATCCACCCGCCTCGGCCTCCCAAAGTGCTGGGATTACAGGCGTGAGCCACCGCGCCCGGCAACAAAGTTTTTTTTAAGTAACACTGCTTACTGTCACAAAGATGAGATACTCAAACCCATATGCTGCTTAGTATTAGTAAGAAGCTCATTGGTATGAACTTCTGTGAAACCAGGAGGGCACTAAAATACTTATTGCTTAAAATCCTCACTTCATGCCCTGGGATCGTCCCCACAGAATAATCTAAAGATAAAAAGCCACACACAAAAAAGTGAACCACAGAATTATCGTGATAGTCAACAAATGGAAACTTGCCAAAGATAGTAAGGACAGTAAACTAGCTTATGAATCACCCATATAATGAACTGTGCAAAAAATAAAATATTAAGACACGTTGATATCAGAATATGCTGATAAAGCGTAGAATGTAAAAAGCAACTACACACTATGAAGGAATCCCAAATATGTCAGAAAAACATACAAACGAGAATGATTGGAAAGATACACAGTAAAATTTTAAAGTGGTTATTTCTAAATATTGTAAAGACAGATGGTTTCACTTCTATTCCTTATTTTTTTTAATTTTCAATTTTCAAAAATAAGTATATAATTTTTATAACTAAGGAAAAATAAGCCAAAAAGAAATAAATATAACTCACTGAACAGGGTAAACTGAAGTGTCACTACAGCATTTGTTAGGCTATAACTGAAACATAATTACAAATACCTTTTAATAACTTACTAGTTGTTTAACTTCTTCATCATCCTTTCCACTGAAATTTTTAGGTTGAAACTTCCAAAGTAATGACAAATCAGTCAACAAAAGAGGCACTTTCAAAGGATTTCTAAAAGCCACTTCCACTGTAATTGGTTCTATTTAAAAAAAGGCCTAAATTAGTAAGGTTAATAAACATCACACATCTCATTCTCAGCTTCAATTTTCTAAATACATCTTGCTTTCATAGCTCTGCATTTCTGCCTAGACTTTCCTTTATCACCTTATAAATGTCCATGTATTCAGGATTCAGTTGCAGTATCACATCACCTCCTTGAAAATATTTCCCCATTTCTCTACACTAAAGAATGCCATTCGCTCTTCTATATTCCAACATCACATTGCACACAGTTGTAGCAGAGTCCCCATTGTTTGGTTTTATAAAGCAGTTCAGTAAATTATGAGTTCCTAATTTATTCCTACATCCTCAGTACCAATAATTGTGCCAATAAATTATCTTGATCATGCTTGGAAGTAAAACAAACAAAAAAACAGAAATAAAAATTCAAGCATATCACCTTCTACAACTGCAAGTGGAAATCTTGAATTATCTGAATAACTGTTCAAACAGTATTGTGTCGGATGAAAACTGGATGGAATTACTCCTTTGTTAACCACAGACACAACTTGTTCCTCAAGTTCTCGCCACTGCTGAGAGGATTCCGAATCATATTCTTGATCGAGACTTACATGAGTAGCTGCTTGTTTTTCACCTATGTACAATACATGTTTATGAAGACTTTCCCTCAAATAAAATGTATTTTAAATACATATAAGGTACAGAAATAAACACACACACACACACACACACACATTCACTCTTGCTTACTTCTAATTCTGAGTGAAAAATATCCTCTCATTAACGCTAGTCTATCTGGGATTTTGCTTATAATACTGATGTTCTCTTTCCTCCTGACTGTGAAAGAATGTATTTTCCCTAGCTTCCACAAGCAATTTTTATATAAAACATTACAAACATACAGAAAAGACATGGAGACTACAACATAACAAATATTGTATACTAAAATTTAACAAACGTCAACTTTTGCCTATGATCTCGAATATTTTTTATAAAACAAACACCACACAGAGAGTCAATGTTCTCTCTGCAACCCCCTCAATCTTACTATTCCTCTTCACCCCCACTGGCACCACTTCTTCCTAGAGGTATTCCAAAGTTAAAGTGTATAATTTTTATAAATGATTTTACCACATGAGTACATACAAAAACAATGTATAGAATTAGTTTGTATGTTTGAAACTTATACTGTAATTGACTCTTCACTCAGCATCAACTTGTGGAAAACGTAGAATTAGCATGAATTCTCATGTACTGCAGCATGAATCCATTATGTGAATATACAAAAATATATCAATAAATTCTCTATTAGAAATTCTAGTTGTTTCACTCTTTTGCTATTACAAACAACGTTATTAATTAAAAAAACAAACAAACTAAATCATACCTCAAGGATAAACACATTGATTAAATTCAAATATAAAGTGTTTAAAATTACAAAGTTTAACATCCATCAAGAGCTTTAAAATACATGTATTTATATGAAATTATAAAATATATTTGTATAGATTTAGGGGGTACAAGTGATGTTTTGCTATATGGATATATTTTCCCGGTGGCAAAGCCTAGGTTTTTCGTGTAGCTATCACTCAAATAGTGTACCTATACCCATAAGTAATTTCTCATCCTTCACTCCCAAGTCTTATGTCTATGTGTACAAATTATTTTGCTCCAACACCACTTGTAAGTGAGAGCATGTAGTATTTGACTTTCTGTTTCTGAGTTATTTAATGTAAGATAATGGAGAGCCTTAATATATTTATACTTTTGTTCCATTATTGCCATCCAAGGGCTTAACCTTAAAGAAAAACTTCCGCATTTAAAAAAAAAAGCCTTACAAGAACAGCAGAACACTGGTAACTGTTCTCTACTTCTGTGCACATTAGAAAATTTCCATAATAAGATGTTAAAAAAACAAATTTTATCTACAAAGATGTCCATCACAATGATTTTATATAAGCAAAAGACGGAAGCAGTCAATATATATATATAAAGTAAATGTTAAAATAAAGTACTTTATAAGGATTTTAATAGAGTATCTTACTAACGTTAAAAGTTTATCAAGATTATATAATAACAAACGCATTCTTTATGTGAGAAAAGCTGTTGTAATTACAACTGTTTTGTTTTCATTGTTTTTAAAGCTGGAAAGAAAAACAAAACAGTAGTTATCTTCAGGTGGCAGGACAAAATAAGTAATATAGAGCTATTCGTTTTTAAATATTCAACTATACACCACGCCCAGCAAAAAAAAAAAAAAAAGTTTTTTTTAACTGTCAATAGGTAATTAGGCTAAATAAAACTTTACTGACCGTCTGCTGGCCGTCTGTCATGGCCAAAAAAAACCCGTGTTGCTGAACTGTTAATATATGGTAAAGGAAGCTGTGGTAAAGGACCATCTGGTGACAGCTGACTTACATTCTGAGAGAAATATAAAAGGAAAAAAAAAAGTAGTTCTTGTGAAAACTGTATTTTTGTTTCCTCACTTCTTAATACACACAGTATTAAAAACATGTTAAGCAACAATATTAAGACATATAATTATTAGTTTTAATATATCAGTCATTAAATTTTACAACTAAAACAAACTTCAGATATTTATTCTGCCTCAAAAGAATCTTACTGAGGGTTACTCAGCTAATTAATTATCTGGATGTTAAACATCCAAAAGTTATTTTAGTATGCATTTTACTCCTTATGACTCATTATAGCATCCTATCTGCCAAAATTCTAACCCATACAATTTCAAATTAATAAAGTCTAGACTCTAAGGGTAGTTATTTTCTGCAGGATAGCTCTAATATGCACTACTCACGGGCCTTGGGGAAAAATTTATAACTTCCCATTTTTTTCCCATAAAACAATGCTTTTTATGTTCTACCTGCTTGTCTCAGTGAAACAGTCCTTCTTCCTGTTAATTGTTTTGCATTGCACCATAATAGCCTGTCTACTTTCTGCAGATCCATACCTCCTCATCTTTTGCAAGGAAAAGAACATAGAATGTCCATCTCCAAAGGACGGTAAAGAGAACCCACTTAAAACCAAGATCTACGGCAAAGAAGCCTAGCCTGCCACAGCTTTTTTATGACTGATAACTACATAATTCTAATAAAACTCTCCTAAGGTATGGCAATAAATAAATACTTTTCACTAAAATACCGTTTTAGTGAAAAAGCATTCACCTGAAGTGAATTTCATTTTAGTGAAAATATTTCATTTAGTGAAAATAAAGCATTCACTCCTGAAAATAAACATTCACCTTGTAAACATAAAGATATTCTCTGAGGAAAGCCCCTTGTTGAGCAGCAGATTGTTTACTTTCATTGATTAAAATATGCCTAAAAGCAGACACAGCATTGTCCATTTGTCTAAGCGTATAGGACTGGCGCCCAATAGTGAAGTTAATGTGATCCTCTGCAAGAGACCAGCCTTTTCCTTTGTAAACTTGCATGGCTTGACAGTAACAACGTAAAGCATGCTTTTTCTGTAAGAAAATAAACAAAATAATGTATTATATTCCAAATTTCTTTGAACTAGAAAAAAAAAAACAGAAACACATACAATTTAGTAACTGGTTCTTCCTCTAAGGGAGACCGGGATGAAGAAGAAAATTAAACATTATGATAATTCCTTCACAATTATATATGGAATGATATATCATAGATTAAGTTACCTGAGCCTCTGTGTGTGTGTGTGTGTGTGTGTGTTAGAGAGGAATAGGAAACATAAAGGAGGGAAAGGGAGACCAGACTGTTTTGACATTTACCCACTACTTCACTAAGCCACATTTTCAAAAGGTCAACTTCAGAGTAAAGAGCTTACCTCTCAATTTGGGTTTATCTACCTCAAATTCTTTCTGGAAAAAGGCAGGGAATATGTAAACAAACAGACTTCAACATCTAAAATGGTTAGATTTCATTAATATTATGATAAAAAAAATGCTCTCATACTCTAACTAGAAGCATGCTATGTCATCAAAGAATTTCTTCATATTAAGTAAAGCAACAAACACACTTATCAAACTTTTTTCTTGCCCACAATCAGAGACTTACATTGAATGTTTGTGGCCACATATGCCATATTCCCACAGTACAAAGTCTCATAATATATAAATGAACTTCATTTTTCCCTATTAAAAATTCACCAAAGATGGTTCAACATATGCAAATCAATACATGTTACTCACCACATAAAGAGAATTAAAAACAAAAACCATATGATCTCAACTGATACAGAAAAAGCATTCAATAAAGTCCAAAATCCCTTCATGATAAAAGCCCGTAACAAACTAAGCGTTGTATGAAACACACCTAAAAATAATAAGGTCCATATATGACAAACCCACAGACAGCATCATACTGGAGAACAGTTGAAAGCATTCCCCCTAAGAAGTGGAACAAGACAAAAATGTGCACTCACACTACTCCTATTCAACATAGTACTAGAAGTCCTAGCCAGAGCAATCAGGCAAGGGAAAGAAAGAAAAAGCATTCAAATAGGAAAAGAGGAAGTGAAATGATGTTTGTTCAATAATGACAAGAACTTATACCTAGAAAACCCAAAAGATTCCTCCTAAAGACACTAGTCATTAGGATAAATGACTTCAGTAGTTTCACTACACAAATTTAATGCACAAAAATCAGTTGTGTTTCTATACAGTAATAAAACTCAAGATGAGAACCAAATAAGAACTCAAAATCCCATTTACAACTGCCACACACACACAAATAAAATATCTGGAATACATTTAACCAAGGAGGTAAAAAAGAACTACAAAACACGGATGAAAGTATAGATGACACAAACAAATGAAAACACACCCCATGCTCACAGATAAGGAGAAATCACTAACATTAAAATAACTATATTGCCCAAAGCAATCTACAGATTCAACAACTATCAGACTAAAAATGTCATTTTTCACAGAATTAGAAAAAACTATTCTAAAATTCAGATGGAACCAAAAATGAGCCTGAGTGGCCAACAAAATCCTAAGCAAAAACAACAAAGCCTGAGGCATCACATTCTCCAACTTCAAACTATACTACAAGGCTACAGTAACCAAAACAGCATGGTACTGATACAAAAAATAGACACATGGAACAATGGAATAGAATACAGAACTCAGAAACAAAGCAGCATACCTGCAACCAACAGATCTTTAACAAAGTCAATAAAAACAAGCAATGGGGAAAGGACTCCCTATTCAATAAATGGTGCTGGGATAACTGGGCTAACCACACTCAGAAGAATGAAACTGGACCCCTGTCTATCACCACATACAAAAAAATAACTAGAGATGGATTAAAGACTTAAAGATAAGACCTCAAACTATTAAAAAAAATCATAGAATAAAACCTAGAAAATACCCTTCTAGATATTGGCCTTGGCAAAAAATTTATGAGCAAGTCCTCAAAAACAATGGCAACAAAAACAAAAATTGACAAGTGGTATCTAATTAAACTAAAAAGCTTCTGCACAGCAAAAGAAACTATTAGCAGAATAAATAACCAAAATGTGAGAAAATTGTTGCAAACTACTCATCTGACAAAGGACTAATATCCAGAATCTTAAAGTAACTTAAATCAAGAAAAAAATCAACTAATCCCATTAAAAAGTGGACAAAGGACACAGACACTTCTCAAAAGACACACAAGTAGCCAACATACATATGAAAAAATACTGAACATCATTAATTATTAGAGAAACGTAAATTGAAACCACAATGAGACACCATCTCATACAAGTTAGAATGGCTATTTTTCTTTTTATTTATTTAGTCTGAAGTGAAGAATGGCTATTTTTAAAAAGACTGTGGAGAAAAGGGAACAGTTATACACTGTTGGTGGGAATGCAAATTAGTTCAGCCACTGCGGAAAGCAATTTGGAGATATCTCCTATAGCTAAAACAGAACTACCATTCAACCCAATAATCCCATTACTAGGTACATACCCAAAGAAAAATAAATTGTTCTACCAAAAAGACACCCATACTCTTATGTTCATCACAGCACTATTCACAGTTGTAAAAACATGGAATCAACCTATGTGCCCATCAACGGTGGACTGGATAAAGAAAATGTGGTACATACACACCATGGAATATGACACGTTCATAAAAAAGAATGAAATCATGTCCTTTGTAGCAACATGGATGGAGCCAGAGACCATTATCACAAGTGAAATGAATCAGAAATAGAGAATCAAATATGCATGTTCTCACCTGTAAGTGGGAGCTAAACAATGTGCATGCATGGACATAAAGGTGGAAATAATAAACACTGGGCACTCCAAAAGGGGAGAGGGAGGAAAGGAAGTAAGTAAGGATTGAAAAACAACCTACTGGTTAATATACTCACCAGTTTAGGTGATGGGTTAGTTCTCTGATGCCCAAATCCCAGCATTACACAATATACTCATACAGCAAACCCGCACACAGACCTCCTGAATCTGTAATTATTTTTTAAAAGACAGGTATAGACCACCTCTCAGTGCAAGCAGCAGTATGTCTAACAGAAACGTGACCAAACAAGAAGGGATGGGAAACTCATGTTGACCAAACACACTATAAAAGTACATGCTGTATAAAAGTACATGCTGTAGAAAACCAAACAGGCAGCAAGAACACCAAAGCAGTTATCCAATGTCAGCTACCACAAAAAGAAGGTAGACAGTAGAGTGGGTAGCACCCACTGTAACAGCTAGAAGACTTCCCACATCTATACATCAAAATAAAATTCCAAAGAAAAAGGTCCAAGTTTCAGTCGATCACAATTCATGGAGACAGCCTTCATCCAGATCTGGCTCTGAACTCACCAGGTATTAACCACCTGGCCATCACTGCCCAACTAATCAAAATAGTGGACACTGAAGAACATGTTACATCAAAATGATCAAATGTTTAAAAAAAACAAAAGAGAACTACAAAGTTGACGGCTAATTTTTAATGACAGTAATCTCAAATAAGAGACAAAATTAACCAGATAGAAGAAACCCAAAAGTGGTGACAGTTCTAAAAACCTAAACGTGTTTAGAACTGTAGCCTAAAAACCAAGAGGAAGTCCTGAAACAAGCAAGCACCTGCTTTGTCCAAAGGTAATAAGTATATGAACTCAGTTATAATAATGACTATAAAAAAAACAGTTGGGAGGCTGGGTGTAGTGGCTTATGCCTGTAATCCTAGAACTTTGGGGGGCTGAGGTGGGTGGATCGTCTGAGGTCAGGAGTTCGAGACTAGCCTGGCCAGCATGGTAAAACCCTGTCTCTACTAAAATACAAAAATTTAGTATTTTTTTAGGAGGCTGAGGCAGGAGAATCGCTTGAACCCAGGGGATGGAGGTTGCAGTGAGCCATCGCGTCACTTCACTCTAGCCTGGGCAAAAGAGCGAAACTCTGCCTAAAAAAACAAAACCAATAAACAAAACCAGACGGGAATTTCCAGAGTATTAGCATATGGAGTCATGGACAGAGTTAGAGGCTTTGTTCTTTTTTTTTTTTCTTTACTCCTGAAAATTCAACTTCAATGAAGACAGAGACTTTGATACTATCTTGCAACTGGAAGCTATTTTATGAAATTTATTTTGATGTCGTCATTCCTTTTATACCACTGCACTAGATGAATGGAAATAACAGTGTGTGCTAAAACTGCATGTAAGTATCTACTGAGAGAGATAGAGAGACAGAGAGAGAGAGAGACAATGTGTGTGTGTTTTTATTTATGATGTATGCACATTTCTAAACAACTGGTTTGTTCTGTAGTGATAGAGTTTAGTAATTTTTTTCTTCTGGCCATTGCTACACCCTATCACAAGCATAGGCAGATATTGGGCATAAATTACTTTTTGCCAAATGTCTGAACTGAGACAACCTACATCTTAAAAAATGGGATTTCGTACCAAGAAAAGACTTTTTTTCACTAAATTTTTGTTTCAAAATATACCCGTTTCCACTGTCCTCCACACGTGCCTTATAGTTTTTGCCAGAATTGACTTTGAGGGGGTTTTTTAAAGAAATATTTTCTTGGCTTGGCATCATAGCTCATGCCTATAATCCTAGCACCTTAGGAGGCCAAGGGGGATGATCTCTTGAGGCCAGGAGTTCGAGACCAGCCTGGGCAACACAGTGAGACCTTCCTCTATTTCTAAAAAAATAAGTTTTTTTTCTTTAAAAAAAAAAGAAATGTTTTAAGTGATAAAATAGTCTGTCACTGGATGGCAAGCAATCAGAACATAGGATGTGTACTGTGATATTCCTACAAACATACCCAATTTGAATCTCATCATGAAGAAAATAGCAGAGATATTTAACTTGGGAAAATCTACAGAAATAATTGGACTGTAACCTTCACGAGTGTTTTAAGTTATGAAGTCAAACGATCCATTGACTAAAAAAGGACAAAAGATACTATGTCCTTTGATAAAGAACATACACAGAACAACTGTCAAAATCTAAATAAGGTCTGAGGATTACACAGTAGCACTGTATCAATGCCAATCTTTACTTTGATGGTTATGTTCTTGTTATGTAAGGGAAAGTTCTTGTTTCTAGAAAATAAGAAGTATGTTCTAAGGTATTGAGGTTAATAGGGCACTAGATAAACAACTCAAATGGCTAAAAGAAAAATTTCTGAACAGTGCTTGCAACTTTTCTATAAACTTCAGATTATTTCCAAATTATTATTTCTTTGAGACACAGTTTCACTCTTGTTGCCCAGGCTGGAATGCAATGACATGATCTCAAGCGATTCTGCTTCCTGGGTTCAAGCAATTCTCCTGTCTCAGCCTCCTAAGTAGCTAAGATTATAGGCATGTGCCACCATGCCCAGTCAATTTTGTGTTTTTAGTAGAGATGGAGTTTTTCCATGCTGGTCAGGATGGTCTTGAATTCCAGACCTCAGGTGATCCACCTGCCTCAGCCTCCCAAAGTGCTGGGATTACAGGCATGAGCCACTGTGCCTGGCCTGTTTCCAAATTAATTAAGTGATGTTTCTTGGAGGGAAAAAAAAAAAAAAAAAA
>PVKV010039730.1:0-12819 GCA_004027835.1 Alouatta palliata | reverse complement strand
CAAAAAAAAAAAAAAAAAAAAAAGATAATGAGCTTTAACATTTTCCCCATCTGCAGCAACAAAAACTTCAATGGTCAGTAAAAGTAAAAGTCTCTTCAAAAGTAGTGGGGACAGGTTTCAACCTGTGCTATGGTACACAGGTATACCATGACCCTTTCAAAGGGATCAAATTATGATCAAGAATGCAAGTTATTCCGGCTGTAACTGAGGAGGATATCTACTCAAAACAAGGTTGTAAGAAAAGGTTGTCAGATTGTAACAACTGTGGGCATGAAATGGTAAGAACAGTGTGTCTTGCTGCAAGTAGGGGGTGAGAAGTATGGCAGCCTAGTAAGCAGACACCAAAGATCAAAGCATGTTTGCTGAAACGTGCAAGAGCTACCTCCAGAGTGTGTAAAACTGTAGCCAGGACCATGAATGGTTCTACTAAAACAGGGTCAAGGTTTTGGAGGATAACCAAGTGGATAATAATAAGATAACTGCACAGAGAGAAACATTTTACGCTTTCAAGTGTTCAACCAAACACAAAAAGTTACAAACCACTGGATGGGAATAGTCATATATGAGGCAAGCTGTATTCTTCTAAAGTCTTTAGCTTTTCTCTTTTAACAGTTTCTCTCACGTTGACATTTTGAACGTGGTTGTAACCTTATAGTCACATTGTGCAAGTTTAAGGGTCACATTTTAAATTCATCTCTGTCACTTTTTATTACTTTCCTATTTCTGTAAACCAAATTATACAAATCTAGCCCTTAAAACAATGCCCATTCGTAACTCAAAATGTCTGTGTGTCAGAAGTTCAGGAACGCCATAGCAGAGTCCTCCTGTCAATGTCTTACCAGGTTTCGATCAGTGGTGGCTGGGCTGTGTTCTCATCTATGGAAGATTCCATTTCCAAACTTTTTCAGGCAGTTGGCAGAAATTATTTCCTTGCAGATGTATGACTGAGGGCCTAGCTTATTCCTGGCTGCTAGACGGAGCCTGCTTGAGGTCCTAGAAGCTGCTTTCAATTCCCTGCCACATGACCCCTGCCACAGGTAGTTTGTAATATGGTGGTTTGCTTCTTCAAGGCCAGCAAGAGAATCTCTTTAGTCTACCAAGAAGGAGTCTTATACAATAAAACATAAACATGGGAGTGGTATTCCTATCACCAGTGCCACATTCTATTTCTTAAAACTGACTCACAGGTCCTGCCCACGTTCAAGTAGAGATGACCCAAGGACAGAAATCATTAGGGGTCATCTTAGGGTGTGTTTGAGACACACACACACACACACACACACACAGCAAATATGCTTTATCAATTTATACTCCAGGTTTGTTACCAGGATCTGAAAGCTGGTGGAAACACTGTGTGGGCATAATCAGAGCAATGCTGTGCTCTACTGGCATGCATTTGTTATGGTCTGATTGGTCGAAATATTAGTCATTGAAGCCCCATAACTCAAGGTGAAATAACTGCTCTAGCATTAAGAAAATGTTAAATATATTTTAATATTTTTCATAGAAGGAATTTTTCTGGTTTCTCTAACTTAGTACCTAACAATGATCATTTCAACAGATTTGTCAGATGAAATGTTCCCCAAAATGCTCTTCTTTTCAAAATGACTAAAATATACCCTTTCATTTCATTTAAATTATTCTCAAAGGCAGCCACAGTGCAAATGAATCAGAAATATGTATTCTATGGCAATAGAATATTCTACATTATTTTTCTGGGCTAGAGGGGTGTTTATTATGGCCTCATGCAAGGCCTGTGGTGCAAGAAGCGTTTTTGATATTTTCAGTTCTGGGCCATGCATAGCAAATTCATAGCTTTCCTGCTTCCATTCTTTACTTCTCACCAGGGCAGACATTGATAATCAATCACAGTACTCTTGCTCGTGAAATCTCGACACAGCTTCAGAATCTTAAACACACCGTGCCTTGGCCAGCCACTAGCAATGACTGGATTAGAACTTGAGTTAAAGCCTGTTGGCCAGCCCTTGGATAGCCAATTAACTTATCTTACCATAGAGCCACCACTGGGCCACAAACTTAAACTAAAGATGAAATTATCTGCTGAAAAACAAAGAGAAAACATAGACCAACGAAGAACCATGATGAGACAGGATAGAGAAAGAGATTCTTACTACTGAGACAAAAGTTTTAAAAGGTTATATTAAAATATTATTTATTTATATGAAACAATGAAATTTCATATGCTTTTTAAATTATATAACATGATTACCAGGTAGTCATATCAGGGCATAAACCATTGATTAAAACTAGGAGCTAGAATTCTTTATCCCTTCTCTCCTTTGAAATACTCTCTACCTATACTTAAGCTGTGTTTGCTTAAGCTTAAGTATAAGTTTGAGGAAACAGGTATTGTTCTATTAAATGACTATGGAGGTCACAAGATTTTTAAACTCTAAAACTGTTATATTTTCAGTAATACTTGGTCTTAGGAAGCATTGTAGTGTGATAAAGGCATTTTTAATTCAGACACCCAGATTCTTAGCATATCTCACTGTATGATTTTATGTACACCTCTTAACCAGCCCAGACCCATTTCTCCACATGCAGAATGGCAATGAAGATAAAAAGCAAAAACTATACAACTTCTGTTGTGCATGGAATGATGGTGATGGCATATAATATAAGTAATCAGAAAGTGTTTTGACCTCACAGGAACATGATGTCACATTATTTATTGCAAAGTAGTATTTATTTAGATGTCAGTTCTCCTTTGCAAGATATACCAAAAAATCTAAACACATATGTATTTGCCTGCCCATGCTGCCATAACAAAATAACCATAGACTGGGCAGCTTAAACACAGAAATTATTTTGTCACATTTCTGGAGGGTAGAAGTTCAAGACAAGATTCCAGCCCATTCCATTTCTGATGAGGGCTCTTTTCTTGGCTTGCAGATGGCTACCTTCTTGCTATGGCTTCACATGGCATTTCTTTGGAGTATGCAGTGGGGTGGAGGTGCTTTCTGGTATATTTTCTTATAATGACACTTATCCTGTCAGATCAGAGCCCCACCCATACGATTTTTTATTTAACCTTAATTGCTGGCTTACTCCAAATGCTGCCACATTGGTGATTAGGGCTTCAACATATGAATTTCAAGGGGATATAAACATGCAGTACATAACTACCTGAGAAAATCTTAGTGTTCAGAAAGATAGCTTGGGTTTGCCTTACATCTTTTATAACAGTTATTGAACTTTCACTAGGTGTCAAATTCTTTGTTATCTTACTTACTCTTCATAGCAACTCTATGTTGTGGATACTGTTATTTTTCCTACTTTCTAGATGTTTAGGAAGGTCAAGCATCTTGTCCCCTGATCACACAACTCATGATGTAACCATTCATTCATTCAACAAAGATTTTTGGCTCCTTCTCTGGATGCTAAAAACAAAATCCTAGGTATCTGAGATGCATGCATAAACAAGGCAGAAAAAGATCTTCATCCTAGGGAAACTTACATTCTTATGGGGAAAATCAGACAAAAGTAACTCCAATAGAGATAATATACACAAAATCAGGACATTATAGGTGCATAAAAATATAGTGTGTTAAGGTAGATTCATAGTGCTGCAGGAAGGAAAGACAATTTACAACATTCAATAAAGTCATATAGATAGAGCTCATGGGGCAAGTGATAGTTCAGTGATCAGTAGAAGATGAGAAGGGTAGCCAAGTAAATGCACGAGGGAAGAGAATTGAAACAACAGAAAAAAGAGCAGAGGCCCTAAGACAGCATCATGGTGAGGGTAAGTTTGAGAAACAGCAATGAGAACAAGAGTCAAATTCTAACTCTAGAGTCTGTCTAACCCAAGAGTCCAACCTAGTAATTGCTGTCACATTGACCTCCAAGTGTTGTTGATGTACCATTGTCAATATCTATGTTCAAGGGAGGAAAATTAATATTCATTGAGTACTTGGTAAGTGTCAGGCACAGTGCTAGGTGCTTTATATGTATTATAGTTTTTCACAAATTACTAAAGTTGCCTGGGGAAAATTATGTGTGGGTTGGTCCTGTGGGAATAGAGTCAAGTTAATTAATGAAATGGCATTCAGCACATGTGGCCTCATTAGAGTTCATTTCATGTCCATCCTACCCTGCATCAAGGTAGAGAAAAAGGCAGCTGTGGACTTCATTGTAGGACACTGACAAGACTTCCCTCGTGGTCTTATCTGCGTGTATCTCCTTTGCAGACCTATCTCCTGAAATCCAAAATTCCTCTTCTGCTAGGTTAGGCCATTATCAAGACAAAACAAATTCTTAATTTTATGGAAACAACAACAAAAAAGATTCAAAATACTACCTGGATTTTCATGTAAGTCAATGTGAAAATAGATATGTTTATGGTAAGGACTAGTAGAAACCATAAAAATATGGAAGACTTTTTAAGAAAAATCACTATTATAATCCCAATTGTTTTTAAAACCCAAAGTCTCCTGAAAGGGTAATATATCCTGTCATTACCAGCCATTACCAGCTAAGTAAATGTAATTTTATTAGTTTGATCCTTTTCAGATATCAGAACTCTCTCTGTTTGGAGAGAATTACACAAGAAGAGCAAAGTCCCCAGAACACAGACACTGCCAGGGAGAGAGGATGGGAAATGCCCCATAGGGAAATAAGTTCCTGAAAGGGAGAATGAAAGGGGCTGAAGGGAACTAGACTCATTTTGCTGAGGCACCTAGCTCCAGAGGGGTATTACAAGAAGTTTATTCTCTCTCTGGACTCTAGCTGAGAAAGACCCATGTTATATGTAACTTCCCGACTTTGAGTCCCCATTGTCTCAGGATAAAGTTCAATGTCATTATCATGGCTTATCAGATCCTTAATGGTCTGTCCCCATCTCCTTGCTCCATGCTTCCTCTCGACTTTAAGCATTTGCAAAGGCTCACCCTCTCCCTGCAATGCTCTTTCCTGTCCTGCTTTGCATCACCGTCCACTAACAAATCTTCTTTAATCACTCTACTGGGCAGCGTCTGGTACTCCTCACTTCTGCTACCTTAGTATCCGTTTCTGTCATTGCAATAGAACATATTATACTCAACCATAATTGTCTGTTAACTTGGCCATCTCCCCTTTAGACTCAGAGCAGCTCAAGGGAAGGGAATGGACAGTGCTATGGTCATCATTGTATGTCCATTGCTTAAAGGGCAGAAAGTAGACATTTCAGACTTGAGGATTCAGGCCCAATCATACCATCTTGAACTAAAGGAAGCACAATGTTAACTCTCCCATCTCCTAAACAGTAGCCTACACCCCTGTTAAACCAAGGAGCCATCATGCATGGTTGACTGGGCGCAGTATCACATTTCCCAGTTGTATGTTTCAGGGCAAAAGTATGAGCTATAAGCCTCCACTGCCTATGTAGCCAACTGTCCACACGATATTGCTAAATGTTATATTGCATCTAAAACTTAGAATTTACACATGTTTTAGGATAAACTGAGACTCAAAAAAGTTGAGCGAGTCAAGCAGGTGACACAGGTAATTAACAATAGAGGGAAGATGTACACTGGGGAATTTTGACTCCCAATTCAATTTCTTCCCACTGTATCATTTTGCATAGTAAAGAATAAAAATGAATAAAACAAAAACAAAAATTCAAGAAGGTGACAGGTTTATTGGGCTATGCAAAAAAGTAACAGGAAGACATAGGCAAGTTAACTTTCTTCTTTAGCTACCAGGTAAATATAAGTTAGAAATGTGTCCTCTGATATAAACCAGCTCACTGCATTCCTAAAGATTTTAAACCTTTTGATTTCTGTCTGTTCTTGCTTATTCAAAAGCATGGAAGGAAGGTCAGATATCTACTGTATTGATTTTCCAGAGTATATATTAAGCAGACTCAAATGCAAATGTACCTCTCAACTATGATAGCTATTTTCTTGTCCCTGAAAGGGGAAAAATCTCATTAGAACTTTTGCAATCATATTTTATTTGCTTTGCCCATTCAAGATTACACCCATTGCTGTTTTTAAACAAACATGTAGAATAAATATCTGGATAGTAATAAATATGGAAATAAGGCTCAGCCTTGCTGTGATGAATTTAAACATAGGTATGAAAACAAATGTGCAAATAATACTATTAGCAGATGCAGTTGCCATAAATGTTATTAACTTAATTATTTTCATAGCTTCAGTAGATTTCTAATCATATATTTCTACTAGAAAACATGTTGAAATAACTTATTTCCTTCAGATCTTGGTTAGAAATACACTGGAGGAGATAACTATGTTTCTTATATTAAAACAATAGAAACCTAAATTGAATTGAGACAATCTGGTGGGAACTGGGTAAACAGCATGAGGTTTTCATACCTTAGAATGGTTCTAAGGTATCTCTTACTTTAAGTATCTAAAAGCAATTTCGTTAAAAAATAGTTTAAAATTTTAATATAATACTAATTAAATATAGATTAATAGTCACCAGGCTTATATAATATTTGAACATTTTCCTGATAGTCTTAGTTACCACAGATAAACTTAATTTCCTGATTGTAAATCTCTTTATTACAACTGTCAACATCTTTACTTATTCAAAGTAAAATCAAATATGATATTTTAAATTATACTAGATAAATATAAGTAACACACAATATTTAATTGAACACTCGTTGCATACCTGGAATTGTTCTGCATAATATAAGTGATGATAATAGCCATCATTGTCATCGCCAATAACATATGTAGCACTTACATATGACAAGTCCTCTTCTAAGGTCTTTCTGTATTAACTCATTTCATGTATAATCACCTCAACAACCTTATGAGGTAAGAACATTATAATTATCCCTATCTAATAAAAAGAGTGCCAAGGTTTACAGAAATTAAATCACTTGATCAAGTTCCCTTAAATCTAGGGGCCAGAGCTGAAGTTCTTAACCACTTCACTTGCTTAACCACTTCACTTGCTTAACCACTTCACTTGCTTAACCACTTCATGTAATGCACAGATGAGTATCAATAACTAGACTCACAGGTTTACTTACTAACTTCAATCTATGTCTTTCATCATTTAGTGGATTTTTATATTTGTTTCCTGCAATATAGAACTGAGATGCTTCCAAAATATTACTCTAAAAAATAGGATGCATTAACTTAAAAGTAGTGACTGTTTTTCAACACAAAGAATAATGAGCCTTTCAAAATAATGTACTTTTAAAAATATTAGATTCTGATATTATTAGCTGTCTGCAATTTTCTCTACCTGCCACAAAAAGTACAGATACGCTCCTATTACCATCTTGCATGTGTGCTGAAGTCCATACAATCGCCTGTGGAAGATCCAGGACCAGAAAAATTAGCTAATAATTTTTAGTTCATTCTGTGCTCCAGATACAATATTAAGAGCATTTTATCTTATTTAATCAGCACAACATTGCTACTAGGTAGGTTTTACTCCTTCATTTTATGAGAAAAGGGGTTAAAAGAGTTTTGGTTTTGTTTTTTTGTTTTTGTTTTTGTTTTTCATGTCCAGGACCTTATAACTAGCAAGTGATTAAAAGCAGAATTTAAGTAAACAAACAAAAACCTGTTTCTGCTGGTCCTCAGAGCTCATGATCTTGATTATGTTGCTTCATGAACTATCAATTTGAACCTTGAGAAATTCCTCTTTAGAAAAAATTTCGCCTTTAGAGAACTTTGTCCATCTTAACCTTTGTACATTTTTCAAAGCACCAATATTCTCTCAGGCAATTTCAACAGCCAAGCAAAGTAGGTGGTTCTACATATCATGTTGGAGGTCCATGTTGTGGATGGCAGACCCACTTTACAGATGAGAATCTCAGGCTCAGTAACATGATGTGATTGTCTGGAGTTCTCACCAATATCGATAGCAAACACGCTATCAATGCCCAGGTTTGTTTTTTTATGATTCCATTCCAGTTTTCATCCACAGGTACCTCCAGAGTTGTGAACATAAGACGCGAAAGGAAGTGGAGATCAAATCTTCTAATACTTTTAGGAGTGGTGGGATTGAATGACCAGTGGGTTTGTGGGTTTGTGGCAAGTGATGGCTAACAGATGCCATGCAGAATGATTTGGTATACCAGATCACTGCTGTCCAATAGTACTTTCTATAGTGATGAAAATGTTCCATTCTGAACCATTCAATATGGTAGCCAATAGCCACATGTGGCAGTTTTGCACTTGAAATGTAGCTGGTATGACTGAGAAGGAACTTTAATTTTATTCAGTTTCCATTAATTTAAATTTAAATATCCACATGTGACTAGTAGTTATCGTATTTGATAGTAATAGCATTAGCTTTGTTGGCATCAACCTCAGAAGTGACGTCCATATATTTTCTGTGGACGTAGATCACTGCCTATTTCATAAAGCCTGATGCATCCAAATAAGTCCCCTCAGACTGTGCGCCCTAACATGGTTTTACTTGCCTATTCCCTATTGCCTACAGAAACACTAACTCATTTAAATTAAAAAACAAAAAAACTATAAAGAAAGCAGGACAGGTATTGTTTCCATTTTACAGACAAAGAAAGTAAAATTGAGGTCATCAGAGTAACTTGCCCACTGAGACATAAGCTGATAGTTTTGACTACCATACTCTTCTGCTTATTTATGTTTTTGCAAGTAGCTTTTGATCAAATTATATAGTTTTTTTTTTTTTTTTCGTTTAGGAATTGTCTTAGTTTTTTCAGGGTGTTATAACAAAATACCGAATGGGGTGGCTTATAAACAACATTTATTTCTCACAGTTGTAGAAGCTGGAAAGTTCAAGATCAAGGTGCTTTGCAGATTTGGTATCTGGTGAGGGCCACTTCCCCACAGGCGGCTGTCTTCTCTAACTTTACATGGCAAAAGGGGTGAGGAGTCTCTCTGGGATCTCTTTTATAAGGGCACTAATCCCATTTGTGTGGACTCCCTCCTTATGTCAAAAGGCCCACCTCTTAACACTGTCACTTTGGAGGTTAGGAATTCAACGTATGAATTCTGGGGCGACATAAACATCAGTCCATTGCAGAAGTGTATTTGGAAAGATTAAAATGGCTTTGAACTGAAAGACCTTCTATATAGATATGACAAAATATTTTTAAATGTGGTCCTTAAGCTTATCTTGTTCTTATTGCATGTATTTAACTTTGAAACAGTGCCTTTGACATGAATTACAAATATGCATATGTATATAAATATGTATGTGTAGAGAGCCTTCATTTCATTGTTTGCAACCATTTACTTCTCATTTTACTTTTCTCCCCCAGTATGACTTTTCTTGATTTAAACTCTTTCAGGGGCAGGAAACACCATTCAACTCATTCAGACAAAAAGTTTTCTGGTCATGAAATATAATGCCAAGGCAATGACTGACTTCAGACATCACGACCTCTCTCTCCATCTTTCTATTCTGTTTTCTTCTACATTGGGTTCCATGTCAAAAAAGCTGTGCCCCAGGTGTAATAAAAATGCTACCAACAGGCATAGTTTTATATTACACCAGGGTACCACCCAGCAATGAAACAAGAAATATTTTTTCCCAATATCATTAGAAAAAATCCTGGAATTGAAAATTATTGGTTGGCTTAGGTCACAAGTCTATTTCTGAATTAGTCACTGTGGCCAAAGAAATTGTTCCAGTTTTTAGTTGTATATGACAGCCCCAAAATTAGTAGCTTGAAACAACAGCCATTTTATTACATCTCATGTTTTTATTAGTAGCAATTTGGATAAGGTTTGGCAGGGTGATTCTTCAGAATAAACATAAAAACATGAGATGTAATAAAATGGCTATTGTTTCAAACTACAAATGGACAGAAGTCCATGGTGTTCAGCTGGTGGCTGGATTGGTTGCAAAAGTCCAAAATGGCTCATTTACCTTGGCTTGAAGGAGACAGTTGGAAGGCTGGGATCAGCTGGGATGATCAACTGTGGCATCTGCATGTGCACTTTCCAGTATGGTAGTCTCAGGGTTGTTGCATTTTTTTGTAGGCTGGCTCAGGACTCCCAGAATAAAAGTCTAAAAAGCATGGGTGGAACCTGCAAGCCATTTTATGACTTATCTAAGGAAATCCTAGAATGTTACTTGGATTACATTCTTTTGTTCAAGCGAGTAACTAGAGCCAGCCCAGGTTCAGCAGGAGAGGAATCATACTTCTCAAGGAGAGGAGTAGCTATTTTTTTCCTAACAGCATTTAAGCTACAAAGAGATGGAGTGATCTGATTGGACAAGCCTGGTCATGTGGCCACCTCTGTTTCCAGGGAGTGTGGTTCGCTCCACCTGAAGCATCTGACTAACGTTATAGGAAGAGTAGCTCCCCAAAGAGAAATTAAAGTAATGTTCCCAGAAGAGAAGGGAGCAGATGCTAGGTAGTAGAAATAAGAGCTATGTGACAAATTGGTGTTGACATCACCAAGCCTTGTGTAATAATTCTAGCAGGCATTATGAAATAAAAAAAGATATCAGAATGTAGGGTCCATAGAAGCCTGAACCTTAAACCCTGCCATTTACTAGCTTGAGCTTATTAAAATCCGAACCTTCCCTTCCTTATCTTTAAAATGTGGATAATAATGATCTTCTTCCCAGTATTGCTGCTAGCATTAGATGGAGTGCTATACACTTAGGGTTTATTCAGTAATTATCCCCTTTCTTTCCTTATGAAACCTCTTAAACTGTGAATGCGAGCTCCTCTTGAAATTAGCACCTCCTCTTAGAGTGACCTGAAGCATAGTAGCCTAAGAAGTTTCAAATGTGTAGAAAACAAATTATTTGCAGGCTGCACTGGCCCTTACTTCCCAGATGCAATTTACATTTTCATTTTGATGAGTAAAAGCAGATATATTGGTCTCTGTTCACATGAGAAAGTATGTCTATGCATCTTTGCAGTGACACACTTTCCTATTTCATCTCTGAAATTCATTTCTCTCAGAATCCAAAGCAGTCCAAGGTCATTGGTCCTTTAAGATTATTGAGGTTGCTCAACCCATCTTGATAATGAAATTTAGGGCTGAATTTAGCTTTTTCTCTTTTATTGGTCATCACTGATAAAACTCGATTGCTTAATATTTTTTCCTGAGCATCTAGGTGCCAGAAGCTGTGTTCCAAATTTAGCAATTAACTGTGTCTTAAGAGTCTAGACTGATGACTTCTCAGTCTGGTGTTTTTCATCAGGAGGACAGTGTGGAAACTGAACTGTCCTTCAAGGAATGTTAGCCTTGGTTTGTACATTTTTAAATGTGAATGCCAACTGAAAAAGTTAGGCTACATAAGTTGCAGTTCCTTCATTTTTTATAGTTTCCTTTGTATATATTTTCAATTAATGTGCTTAGTTCTTGAATTTGATATAAATAAAAGTGATCTTGGATTGAAAGCCATCAGGATATTGTGTGGCATTAAGGATGGTACTGGTTCTTTCTCTCTCCTGCTGCTGGAAGAGGCAATAAAAGAACAGGAGAGGGAGGGAATGTTTCATTGTGTTCAGTGTGTAGGGGTCATAGCACTGATAAATAAAATCATTTGAGATAATAGTACAGGTGACACAAAATAGCAATTGAAGTACAGAGTAAATAAATTGTTCCTCTTTCTTTCTTTCTTTCTTTCTTTCTTTCTTTCTTTCTTTCTTTCTTTCTTTCTTCTTCCTTCCTTCTTCCCTTCCTTTCTTCCCTCTCTCTCTTTCTTTTCTCTTTTCTTTTCTTTCTGACTGAGTCTTGCTCTGTCACCCAAGCTGGAGTGCAATGGCACGATCTTGGCTCACTGCAGCCTCTGCTTTCTGGGTTCAAGCCATTCTCCTGCCTCAGCCTAGCTGGGACTACAGGCATGCACCATACACCCGGCTAATTTTTGTGTTTTTAGTAGAGATGGGGTTTCACCATACTGGCCAGGCTGGTCTCGAACTCCTGACCTAAAGTGATCCACCCACCTTGGCCTCCCAAAGTGCTGGGCTTACAGACGTGAACCACTGTGCCTGGCCAATAATTCCTTTTTCCATTTCCTTCTATGTTTTTGCTACATTGAAGGAGAAAATCTCAGTTTAGTATTATCATGTCATTAACACCTCTCTAAAATTTGTTCATCTCCAACTTTTTAGAAGAAACTGAGGATTTCACCTTAGGAAGACAATAGTGTCTAACTATAATCACTAAACTTTTTGTTGTATTTATTTTTACAAACAATAAAAAATTGTTTGTATTTATTTTTGTACTGACCTCAGAGCGTGTAATACCAGTTTTCAACTTATAGTAAGATAATAATGTTTCCTTTTTATATAAATTCATTGAAGTAAAATAATCAATTCCTGAAAGTAACACCCTTTGTTTTAAAACTCAGGTGGAGCTCTTTGTTTTGGTCATGGCCTTATGTAGTATCTTTCATCCTGGCTCCCTGTATATAAACCAAGATACCCCTGTTTGTTTTGTAATCTGGGTGCAGGGAAAGCTGTGTAAATGTGCAGTCAAGTGGTCTGTAAAAAGACAAGTGATACAGATGCTGAATAAGCCTCCTCCAGGCAGCATCTGATAGAGATCTGGACTGAAGGAAATAGTTGATGAAGACAGACCACTTAATACTGTCAGATGAACTAATTCATTTCCAGTTACATCTATGAAATGGTACTTTGCAAAAGCAGAACTATGGCCCAGGAGGAGACATTCATCTGACAGAGAAACAGTATTGCTGAGATGAGACAGAACTTGCTCTGGATCAAAAGTGAGCATTTCTATTATCCTCATGGTATCTTTGACTTGTTAGAGCAAGTGCATTTATATAAAGCCTAGTTAATTAAAACTGTGGACTGTGATCAAATTTAAGCAGCATAGTTTCTAAATATACCCAGCCTTATCTGTC
>PVKV010039729.1:0-12804 GCA_004027835.1 Alouatta palliata | reverse complement strand
AATTGCTTGAACCCAGGAGGCGGAGGTTGCGGTGAGCCGAGATCGCGCCATTGCACTCCAGCCTGGGTAACAAGAGCGAAACTCCGTCTCCAAAAAAAAAAAAAAGAAAGTCAAATTATTTCAAGATACACTGAGCACCTGCTCTGATAATGATTATAGGTGTTAAAATGAAGTAAAAGACTTGGTCCCTGGCTGGACATGGTGGCTCACACCTGTAATCCCAGCACGTTGGGAGACTGAGGTGGGCAGATCATGAGATCAGGAGATTGAGACTATCCCAGCTAACACAGTGAAGCTCCATGTCTACTAAAAATACAAAACATTGGCTGAGTGTGGTGACCCGTGCCTGTAGTCCCAGCTACTCGGGACGCTGGGGCAGGAGAATCACTTGAACCAGGGAGGCGGAGGTTGCAGTGAGCTGAGATCATCGCACTGCATTCCAGCCTGGGCAATAGAGCGAGACTCTGTCTCAAAAAAAAAAAAAAAAAAAAAAAAAGATTTGTTTTCTGCTGTTAAGGATTTTATAATCCCTTTGGGAAGTCAAGGTCAACACTAACACAGATGAAACTGCAATCTTCTTTTTCTTGAACAGTAAGAATCTATAACTTCACACATTTTTCTCTTTGCCCAAACTTTGAGCAAGCTTACATTTAAATTCAGTGCCCAAATTCTGTAGCAACTTGCTTTTTCTCAGGGGTCCTTCTGGATTCAATTATTTATTTATTGGAGAGCTGGTTATGAGACTGCCTGATTTTTGGTAGAGACGGGGTTCTGCCGTGTTGCCAGACTGGTCTTGAACTTGTGGGTTCAAGTGATCCATCTGCCTCGGCGTCACAGAGTGCTGGCATTACAGGTGTGAGCCACCGCACGTGACCTGGTTTCAATTTTTTATTAAAAGTTTTAGTTGCTTTTTTAAGATACATATTCTAATGACAAACCATTTGAATTGTTTTGGCAATCAGGAGGTCAAAGGCAGTAACACATTATCTACTGGCATGAAATAGCAGTACAAGAAAAACAACCTGGCCAGGCGTGGTGGCTCAGACCTGGAATCCCAGCACTATGGGAGGCCAGGGCAGGTGGTTTGCTTGAGCCCAGGAGTTTGAGAGCAGCCTGGGCAATGTTGTGAGACCCTGTCTCTACAAAATATATCAAAAAAAAGATGGGCGCGGTGGCTCACGTCTGTAATCCTAGCACTTTGGGAGGTTGAGGCGGGCGGATCTCCTGAGGTCACGAGTTCAAGACCAGCCTGACCAAGATGGTGAAACCCTGTCTTTAAAAATAAAATAAAATAAAAATTAAATTAAATTAAAAATTAAAAAAAAATAGCCGGGTGTGGCATCATGTGCCTGTAGTCCCAGCTACTCGGGAAGCTGAGGTAAGAGCTCTAGGCTGCCGTGAGTTGTGATTATACCACTGCACCCCAGCCTGGGCAATAGAGCGAGACCGTCTCGAAAGAGAGAAAGACAGAGAGAGAAGGACAGAAGGAAAGAGAGGGAGAAAGAGAGAGAGAGAAGGAGAGAAGGAAAGAGAGGGAGAAAGAGAGAGAGAAGGAGAGAAGGAAAGAGAGGGAGAGAGGAAGAGAGAGGAGAGGGGGAAAGAGAGAGAGAAAGAGAGACAGAGGGAGAGGAATAACCCATAAAGGTTCACAGAATCTTTGCGTTAAAGGGAACTTGGAAGTCACGGAGTCAACTTCTCTCCCCAAGTAGGTATCCTCCTATGAGCTGTCGGGTGCTGGGATCCCAGCATTTCCTGGAACACACTTCCAGACCATTCTGTGGTGAGTCGGCAATGCGGGAAATTGTTTGAACAGAAATCCATCTCCCATTCATCCTCGTCCCTAACGGTCCTCCTTCTGCCCTGCAGAGTGGCATAGACAAGCCGCGTACCTCTCCTTCACTGGCAGCCATTCCCATATATGAAGCCAGTCATCACGTCCTTCAGAAGACTCCAGGCTAGACGTGCCCAACTGCACTGGCCCCGCATCCTGCCAAGCAGTGCCCAAGGCCTGCACCCTCCTCCTCTGGTGGATGAACTCTAGTTTATCAAGGTCTCTCTTGGAACTCTGTGCTACGTAGTGGTACAGTAAGACCTGGCCAGCACCCAGATTCCTGGGCCAGTCACTCCCTGCAACCTCAGAGCTACTAATATAGCTCTGAGGTTGCATTAGCTGTTTCACCAGCTGCTTCCCACCTGAAGCTCTTACTGAACCTGTGGGTTGACTTAACTTCCCATCTTCCATTTCATGTGCACAAGGCAGGCCTCTACTGTGCAATAGATTTTTTTTTTTTTTTTTTTTGAGACAGAGTTTCGCTCTTGTTGCCCAGGCTGGAGTGCAATGGTGTGATCTCGGCCCACCGCAACCTCCGCCTCCCAGGTTCAAGCAATTCTCCTGCCTCAGTCTCCCGAGTAGCTGGGACTATAGTCATGTGCCACCCTGCCCAGCTAATTTTTTGTATTTTTAGTAGAGATGGGGTTTCACCATGTTGGCCAGGATGGTCTCTCCATCTCTTGACCTCGTGATCCACCCGCCTTGGACTCCCAAAGTGCTGGAATTACAGGCGTGAGCCACCGCACCCGGCCTTGCAATAGGTATTTTCAAACGAAAGTGCAGGTCATTATATTTATTCATTCTAAATCTGAACTTGTTGGTTTTAGTCTATCAAAAAGTCAAGGAAGACCTTTCTTTTTCTTTTAGGGACAGGGTCTCACTCCATTGCCCAGGCTGGAGTACAGTGATGAAATCATAGCTCAACGTAGACTTAAACTCCTAGGCTTAAGGGATCTGCTCCTGTGCACCACCACACCCAGCTAATTTCTGGGACTCAACTGGAAGGAAATTATTCACACACGGGCAAGGTTAATGAAGAAAAAATTTTATTGCCATTATTTACAATCGATAAAAATTGGAAATAGTCCATAAAAGGGAAATTACGAGATACTCATATGACAAAAATATTATATGCCATTTAAACTAATGTTTTTTAAAAAATCCTCAGAAGAGGAATTTCCCACAGTTATTTTTAACAAAAAGCAGGATGCAATTGTGTGTGTGTTTGTGTGTGTGTGTGTGTTCATGTGTGTGTGTATGGTTTTATCTCAACTTAGTTTAAAGATAGAAAGCTAGAAAAAAGACTGGAAAGAAATATGAGTATTACTCACGGGTTTTTTTTTTTTAGGTGATAAGATTATGGATGCTTTTATTCCTTTATGTTTCTATACGTTTCACTTTTTCTAAAATAAACATTTTGGCTGAGTGCAGTGGCTCATGCCTGTTATACCAGCACTTTGGAAAGTCGATGAGGGCGGATCAGTTGAGCTCAGGAGTTTGAGACCAGCCTGAGCCATGTGGCAAAACCCTATCTTCACAAAAATTAGCCTGATGTGGTGATACATGCCTGTAGTCCCAGCTACGCAGGAGGCTGAGGCAGGAGAATTGCTTGAACTTGGGAGTCAGAGGCTGCAGTGAGCTGAAATTGAGTCGCTGCACTGCAGCCTGGACAATAGAGCAAGACCCTGTCTAAGAAAACAAACAAACAAACAAACAAAACTCCAAAGTCAAAAATAAAATAAAATGAGAGGAAGGAGAAATTCTTAGAGATTCTGGACATGTTAGGACGTTTTTCCGTAATATCCACTCAGGCGACGCCCAGACGGCCTTGCACATTCAGCTGTGGCGTCAAACAGAACTGGGTACTGCAGCTTTACCACTCATCTAGCTGTATAACCGTACACAAGCAACTCACTTACTGTTTGTGCTTTCAGGTTCTTAATACGTAAAACAATGTTTTACATTAAGAAATGAAATAGCTCCTGAAAAGCCCAGGAACATTGTCAGAGCTTAGTAAAAATGTGTTCCCTTCTTCTAGAACTGGGGCAGAACACCTCCAGGTTTGTAGGTGGGAAGACACTAGCGCACAGAGTGGCTGGGTGATGAAGCTGGGACCGCCTCTGAGCCAGCACCCTGTCCCTGTCAGTTCCCTTCCTCACATGATGGACACGAGGGGAACACGAATGAGGCAGCTGATGACACAGTTAAGGAAATACCACCTGGGACCAGCGAGAGCCCCTTCCCACGAGTCACCAGCCCAGGATCAGCCCTCTGAGCCAGCTGGGTGGAGTCAATCTGCTTTGGACCACACAGCTTCAGATGGAGATAATACTGAGGCCAGGGATGCTTGAAGACAAGATAATCTCTGGGCTTCTTTCTGCTCTGATTATAATGTTGCGATTATAATGAGCAGATGCTGATAGGAATTTGGTCAATTCTACCCGTCTTTCTATCTAACTTACTTTAGTGCCTGGCAGGTTTCTGTGCAGCTCCACGGGCTGTGGCAATGCCGGGTTGGCTGCAGGTGTGGAAGAGGCTGCCCGGGTCCCAGCAGCAGGACTTTTTCTCCGGTGGGGTGGGGGTGCGCGATCTGAACCTAGGAGGGCTTGCAATGGTAGCCCTCCCCTAGGGCCCTGCGCTGATCGCCAGGGCCATCGCCGCAGTAACAACAAGAACTTCATTTTGTAGCATTTTTCAATCTCAAGTCAATGTCGTGTCCTTTATACCGTTGAAATTTCACGACCACTCAGATTACGCGGCTTGCTCAGTATCCGACACTGGTTCCCTCTCCGGCTCCCGGAGACCCGGGGGCGAAGCCACTGCAGGCAGGTGTGGGCTCCAGCGTGAGCCCCGCGAACACCGGCTGTGCAGTCGGCAGGATCCGCTGGGGAAGCGGCCTCGGGAGAGTGCCGGAATGTCGGGCCCCGGAGGTGCTAGGAAGGGGGGTCGAGGCAGGGGCGGGGGAAGGGGAGGAAAGGATGGGGAGGAGGAGAAACGGTTTGGTTTTGTTCCGCTTAAGCCTCACCGAAGCGTCCCCGGCCGCAGCTCGGCGGCCTCCTGGGGGCGCCCGCTCGCAGCCGCCGCGGGCCCAGCTGCGCGGGCTCCTGCAGCCCCGGCCCAGTCGCGGCGGGGAGCGCCCGCGGAGGCAGGCGTCCGGGGCAGCCCTCGTCCTCGCCGCGCGGCCTGCGAACCCCTCGGGCCTGGGCGAGCGAGCTGGGCGGGATCTGGCTGCCGGGGTTGCGCGTCCAGCCTCGGCGGCACCTGCGCCCCGCGTGCGCCCACCCTGCCCCTACCCAGGCAGCGCCCGCCGCCGGCCGCGATGCGAGTGTGAAGCCGCAGTCGGTGAGTACCCTCCAGTCTCGTCAAGTGTCCCCGTGGGCGAGCGAGCCTCCATGACAAGGTTATGTGTTTTGACGGATGCCTTTGACGATCATTTGCTTAGATTGCTTATGACCGGGAAGCGTTTCCTTTGCGACATCTTTGGGTTTCTCGGATCTATTTCGTTTCCCTCGAAACGCAGTCCTCTCTGCCCTAGTGGGAACGACACCCAGTATCCGTGTCTCGATCACTGCCCGACACCCACCGGTGCGGATGCCACGAACCCAACACACTCCCAGAGCCTGCCGGAGCGCAGGGCTGCTCCCAGCCGCCTTCACCCCAGTTCCATTGTGCTCCTATCCCGCAGTCAAAGGAAGAGCGTCCCCAGGCACCCCAGAGGTAGGCCAGGTGTCAGGACAGCCAGCAGGCCCTGGCGAAGCCGCGTCCGCTCTGGCGAGCTCGGCGCCGTGACCCCTTGAGCCCATCGGGAGCAGCGGCTGCTTTGCTCGAGGTACCCGGTTTCCCTCGGCAGTGGGGCTCTGCGCCCGCCCGCAGCGAGCGGTAGCGGCCCGGGACCAGCTGCGCACCCGCGCGCGCTCCCAGGCTGCAGGGCGCGCTGCGCCGGCGCAGCTCCCGGGCGTGTGAAACAAAAGGACGGCCAAGTTCATTCCCTCTTGGAAGCAGAGGGAGGGGCCGCATGACTTCTGGAGGCTGCATGTGTCTTAGAATCAAATGCTTATGACTCCATGGCAAAATTGCTTAGATTGCTTGTGACGGGGAAGCGTTTCCTTTGTGACATCTTTGGGTGTCTCGGATCTATTTCGTGTTCCTCTAAACGCAGTCCTCTCTCCCCTAGTGGGAACGACATTCAGTATCCGTGTCTCGATCACCGCCCGACACCCACCGGCGCGGATGCCACGAACCCGAACACACTCCCAGAGCCTGCCGGAGAGCAGGGCTGCTTCCAGCCGCGTTCTGTGTGACACACCTTTCTGTGTGTCAGGTCCTTTCCGTGCCTGCCCAACCCCCCTCCCTCCTCCCTCCTCCCTAAAATGCTTTCTTATTGGTCTGGCACTGTGATCAACTATTTAGAATTTTCGTTGTTGCAAAGAAATGACAAAAGGCTGAAGCCAAGACAAGTTGCACATTGAAGCACTGGGCCCTGTGGTGCTTGCTATACGTTAGATCTCCGGCCTGGCTGCTGGGGAGATTTTTTAAAATTCTGCTACCTGGGTCCCATCCCCGGATATTCTGACTTAATAGGTCTGGGAGATGGCCTAAACGCTGGGGTTTTTAAAATTTTCTATTTTGGGGAAGAGTGGTGGTGGGAAAATTTGGAGTGCATACTGGATTTTGTCTTTAAGCTCCCAGGTGATTCTAATGAGCTAAGGTGGCCACCCATCATTCTAATCAATCAGGGTGACATTTTTCCAGGTGAACTTGGTAATAGTTGAGTCTCTCAGGCTGCTGTTGGAGGGCAGGGTATGCAACTGTCATGAATACCTACAAGCTGCAAGCAAAGAGAGCTGGCAGGGCCTTGGGCTGCTGCTCCAAGAAGCTCAGGATGAAGGCGATGTCTCAAAGGAGGGAGGGATCATCGCTTTTGGAATAGGTCTCTTCACTACATGAAGGGTTCTTTCTATATTCCAGAGCAAGGGAAAGCAGATGCATACCTTTGCAAGACTGTAGCATGAAAGCTGTGGCCCCCATACATTTGTGGACTTCATGGCTGCCTATGTACTAACCAGAGTCACATGTGTATATCCCCCCATCGTCCACCCACTGGAAGGAGAATGGACACTTAGAGAGCAGCAGAGGGGGCGGGGCACCTTGGCTCACACATGTAATCCCAGCACTTTGAGGGCCCAAGGTAGGCAGATCACTTGGGGCCAGGAGTTTGAGACGATCCCGGCCAACATAGCAAAACTCCGTCTCTACTAAAAATACAAAAATTAGCCAAATGTGGTGGCGTGTGCCTGTAGTCTCAGCTACTTGGGAGGCTGAGGCATGACAATAGCTTGAGCTGGGGGGTGGAGGTTGCAGTGAGCCAAGATCGCACGACTGCCCTCCAGGATGGGTGACAGAGTGAGCCTCTATCTAAGAAAAAAGGGGGGGTTTAGGAATGCAGTAGTCACTCTAGAGAAGAAAGAGGCAACAAATAAAATCACCTAGAAATGATAAAGTATTATCCTTCTCAGGCCTAAAATCCTTCCAAATGGTTTGAGTCCCTCCTAAGCCTATGGGAAATTCTAGAAACTTTCTCTTGCTGAAAATTGGAGCCCCAGGGTAAGACCTTCCCACAGGTACTGTTGCACACTAGGGGTGGGAGACAAGAAGTTTCCTCTAACTCTTGTCTTCTAAAGCTACCCTGAATGTTCACAAACACCCAGGCAGGTGGAGGCAGACACCACACAGCAAGTTCACAATGACTAAGGGGCTCAAGGAAATTAGGTAAGGCCTAAAACTCAGGGCCTGAGGCCTGGCGTGGCGGCCTACGCCTGTAATCCCAGCATTTTGGGAGGCCGAGGTGGGCAGATCACCTGAGGTCAGGAGCTGGAGATCAGCCTGGCCAACGTGGTGAAACCCCATCTCCACTAAAAATACAAAAATTAGCCAGGCACCTGTAATCCCAGCTGCTCAGGAAGCTGAGGCAGGAGAATCGCTTGAATTTGGAGGCAGAGGTTGCAGTGAGCCGAGATCACGCCACTGCACTCCAGTCCTGGGCAACGAGAGCAAGACTCCGTCTCAAAAAAAAAAAAAAACAAACCAAAAACAAACAAAACAAAACTCAGGGCCTGAAATGTTAAAATGTTACATACACCAGAAAATGTGATCTACCCAACTTGGTGCCAGAACTTCACCAGGCACAGCTTCCCAATGTCCTTGCTTTCATTTTGGTTTAGTAGAGAAAGGGTTAAGATCTCCTAGGGAGGTAGGCATACATGATAGTACCATATCTTCTAAGACCCTTGGGCACGGCTGAGTCATTCACCTCATAAATAGGCAAGAGGATGAAGGTGTTGTCTAAAGCACATAAACCCACCCGATGTGCAGAGCAGAGCCTGATGTGCCAGGGCCACAGAGGGAGTGTCCGGGAAGGGTCTCCCTACCAAAGAATGGCCACAGTCTCCTGCGTGGATACCAGATTGCTTGTCTCTGTAGGATCCTCTCTGCGTTCCCACGCACTGACTACACACTCCCTCTCCTGTGCCCTACTCCGTCCACGCAACCCAAAACAGAACAATTTTCTTTCTTTCTTTCTTTCTTTCTTTTAAAGATGGTGTTTCACCATGTTGGTCAGGCTGGTCTTGAACTCCCGACCTCAGGTAATCCACCCGCCTTGGCCTCCAAAGTGCTTGGATTACAGGCGTGAGCCACCACGCCCGGCTGAGAACGACTTTCATCCTTCCCTTTAGTCTTTGTTTCCCTAGTCTGTGCACAGCCATGCACACATGATTTTGTTCCCTCCTGGAGTCCACCTGACCGCCTGATTCAATGCCTTTATTTCACCTGGGCCTCCCACAGGTTTCCCTGGTACTCATCTGGCTGAGTTGAGCGATGGGCATGCTTCCTTCTCTTGGCTGAGCCGGAGCTGCTCCTGACCTGAGTGAAGGATGGTTCACAGAGGCTTCTGCTACTTCCAACCCAAATGTCCTTTCCTGACGGGTCACCTCAGGGCTGATCCATCTCACAAGACAGGGTAGGCCAGCCATGCAAGGGCTCCTAGCCCAGGAGATGGCTAATCCAGGAATAGCAAAACCAGATCTCATTTCTATTACCCCTTCCTGCCACGACCACCAATATCTATTCTCTGAAAAGGGCAGTTTACCGCACAGGCCACTGGGGGAAAACGTTTAATCCAGCTTAACCCATGGAAATCAGTTCATCTTCAGGGCGCTACCTAAACTCAGAATGGGACTGCGGGAGACATTGTGTGGCTTTAATAAATTCCCATTTCACATTTTCTCAAACTGTGGATTATGACTCATCAGTGAGTCAGGACATCAACTTGGTGGGCCATTTTATTTTATTTATTTATTTGAGACAGAGACTTGCTCTGTTCCCCAGGTTGGAGTGCAGTGACGAGATCTTGGCTCACTGCAGCCTCTGCCTCCCGGGTTCAAGCGATTCTTGTGCCTCGGCTTCCCAAGTAGCTAGGACCACAGGCGCACGCCACCATGCCCAGCTAATTTTTGTATTTTTAGTAGAGATGGGGTTACCATATTGGTCAGGCGGGTGTTGAACTCCCACCTCAAGTGATCCACCCACCTTGACCTCCCAAAATGCTGGGATTACAGGCATGAGCCACTGCACCCAGGCTTTTTTTTTTTTTTTTTTTTTTTTACTTTTTAAAGGTTTATAGCTGTTTCATTTAAAAGTATACATTTAACACAATGAAATAAACACTGATATATTGAAGCCTGGTTAATAGTAGTGTAACTATATATCATTTTGATTATTACATTATTTTAAACAACAAACCACTGAAAAATTAATGCTGACAAAACTCTTGGTCATAATATTAAGAAATACCATATATAAATTGAAAATATGATTGCTTAAAATTTGAAAATGGAAGTGCACTCATTTGGACAGAGTGAGAGTTTAACATAATCTGAAGAGAGGATCTCTGACCCAAATGTATCTTGCAGTTAAGAGAAGGAAAAAGAAGCGAAAACTTTATCTTAAAGGATGACGGAAGTTTGTTTCTTCAGGTGGAATATATTCCCAGTGACCTGAGGTTTTACAGCAGAATCATATCACTGAACACGAAGATTTTCCTTGGGAAGCTGCCCTGTCAGTTTTACCTGCCTCCAGAATTGTCCCCTTAAAAAATCAGCAGCAGTCTCATTTTCTCTAGCAGAAAATTCCAAAAAAAGCTGCATTCCAAGATTCTGCCAAAGCTTCTCTGATCACTTTTTTCTTTTTTTTTTAATTTTCTTTTTATTTTTGTGACAGAGTCTTGCTCCTTCATACAGGATGGAGTGCAATGGCATGATCTCAGCTCAATGTAATCTCCACCTCCTGGTCTCAAGCAGTTCTCTTGCCTCAACCTCCCGAGTAGCTGGGATTACAGGCGCATGACACCATGCCCAGCTAATTTTTGTATTTTTAGTAGAGATAGGGTTTCACCATGTTGACCAAGCTGGTCTCGAACTCTTGACCTCAGGTGATCCACCTGCCACAGCCTCCCCAAGTGCTGGGATTACAGGCGTGAGCCACCGCACTCAGCCTGATCACTCTTTTCATATGTAAGTCTTATTTCCAACTGACATAATAGACATTTGCACTTTCCCCACCATATCCAGTGATTTGCTCTGAATAATTGTAAACACTTCAGAACTTTTGATCGTTGTGACAGAATACACAATAATATAACCATTAATGCCCATGGAGTTTGTCCAAGGAAAGATGGAATATTCATCTTGGATGGGCCCTCTTTTTTTGAGACAGGGTTTCCCTCTGTACTCCAGGCTGGAGTGCAGTTCACTGCAGCCTTGAACTCCTAGCTCAAGCAATGCTCCCACCTCATCCCCCTGAGTAGCTGGGACTACAGGCACACACCACCATGCCCAGCTACTTTTTGCATTTTTTGTAGAGACAGGGTTTTGCCATGTTGCCAAGGCTGGTCTCTAACTCCTGGTTCAAGTGATCTACCTTCCTCGGCCTCCCAAAGTATTGGTATTACAGGCGTGAGCCACCGCGCCCGGCCACGTGGGCCATTTTAAAAAGAAAGAATAGAAAATACCAGAGTGCATGCATATAGTGAAGGGAAGTTTTGTGTCCTGAAATTTGTGTTTCGGTTTCATATACTATATGTGTGTATGTATACAGGCCACCGCTTCCGGCCCGTATATGTATATTTTTGTTGTGTGCACTGAATTATGATGCAAAATATATTGCTTATTTTGAATCATGGTCAAGAAACTTTTAAAGTCATTACCTTCAGTAAATACTGACAGAAACTGGAGTTGAATCAAAATGAAATATTAAAAGGTCAAATTCAAGCAGGGCACGGTGGCTCACACCTGTAATCCCAGCACTTTGGGAGGCTGAGGCAGGTGGATCACAAGGTCAGGAGTTCAAGATCAGCCTGATCAACATGGTGAAACCCCTCCTCTACTAAATATACAAAAATTAGCCTGGCATGGTGGCACGCACCTGTAATCCCAGCTACTCAGGAGGCTGAGTGAGGAGAATGGCTTGAACCCAGAAGGCAGAGGTTGCAGTGAGCCAAGATCACACCACTGCACTCCAGCCTGGATGGCAGAGTGAGACTCTGTCTCAAAAAAAAAAAAAAAAGAACGTCAAAAAATAGAATTCAATATATTTTAGATCTATGGATCATTTTAAAGTTAGAGAAGAATCCATGGAGGAAAAACCGTTCTTTTAAATTTAAAATTTCTATGAAATGAAAAAGGAACAGAGTGGGGGAAATATTTTCATTGTATATTACAAATTAAAAGTTAACCTCTGCTCTGGGGCAAAAGCATTAAAAAAAAAAATTAACCTCTGTTAAACCAATAATCCATTTCAGAAAAGGAGAAGGGGCATGGGAGTGTGGACGAGGGAGAAGCAGAGACCTGAGGATTGCCTTGGGCCTTTGCAAGGCCAGGTTCTATCAGCTTTTTTCCTGAGTGTGGTGGTGCCAGAAAGTTACTGGTAAATTAGCTACAACTTCTGTTCCCCCCACTACATACTGCTTTTTTGATGTTGAACCAAAACATTAATAAAGCATTTTGAATACTGAAGAAGGAAAAAGAATTTTTAAAGAATTTTAAAGCATTTTACAATTCTATGCATAACTGTCTACTGTACGATTCCATTTATATAACACTCTGGAAAAGTTGAAACTACAGGGAAGGAAAACAGAGGAGCGATTGCCCAGGGCTGTTTGTGGGGAGAACGTCACTACAAACGCCAGCAGGAGACTTTTCAGGATCATAGAAACTTCAGTGACTGTATTTGCTGAAAGTCATAGAGCTCCACATGAAAAGAACAACTTTTTGATATGCGAATTATATCTTCATAAACCTGACTGGAGGACCAAAAACGATTCCTGAGGGATAAATTCACAGTTCATAAGATGAAATTCATCCACATGAGGCAACGCAACGAACAAAATACCGATATGTGTTCACTGTGACCAAGGGTAAATTGCAATGCCATTATACTGTTATGCCTCTTGCTAATGATTAATAATATTTCAAACCATAACACATAATGCTATTGAGGTTGCAGTAAAATTGCAATATTTATTGCAGGTCGCATTATAAATTGATAACATTTCTGAGGAATGCAACATAATAATATATAGGAAAAGCCATAAAATTACGACACTCAGAAATTTATCCCAATAAAGTTAGTTAACAAAGATCTTTTAATTTCAGATGCATAAAAAATACCCTCTATTGGCCGGGCGCGGTGGCTCACGCCTGTAATCCCAGCACTCTGGGAGGCCGAGGCGGGTGGATCACGAGGTCAAGAGATCGAGACCATCCAGGTCAACATGGTGAAACCCCGTCTCTACTAAAAATACAAAAATTAGCTGGGCATGGTGGCGTGCGCCTGTAGTCCCAGCTACTCGGGAGGCTGAGGCAGGAGAATTGCTGGAACCCAGGAGGCGGAGGTTGCGGTGAGCCGAGATCGCGCCA
>PVKV010039728.1:0-12806 GCA_004027835.1 Alouatta palliata | reverse complement strand
TGCGTGTGTGGCTGGGTTTGTGTGTCTGCATCCACATGTGAGCATGTGTGTGTGTGTGGCTGGGTTTGTGTGTCTGGGCCCACATGTGAGCATGTGTGTGTTGTGCACATGTCTCTGTATGCATACATGTGGCTGGGTCTGTTCATTTGTGTCTGTGCCTGCATGTGTGTGGCTGGGTCCACCATTGGTGTTTGTGCATGCATGTGTATGTGTGTGTATCTGTTGTGAGTCTGCATCCATGCAGCTAGGTCTATGCATCTGTGTCTGTGTGTGTCTCTTCATGTATCTTTGTATGGCTGGGTCCATGTATCTACATGTGTGTGTGTGTGCACACATGTGACTGGATTCACACAGCTACATTGATGTGTCTGCATTAATGTGTCCGTGAGTCTGTGTCATCTGTCTCTGCTCGCAGGTGCATGTACATGCATGTGCACATGTGTACTTGTGCCTGTGTCCATGTGGGCCCATGCATGTGCATGGACATATCATGTGTCTGTGCCATGCGTGTCTACATGCACACATGTGCTTGAGTGCTGTGTCCATGTGTCTGTGCCATGTGTGCATACACACATGTGCTTGAGTGTGTCCATGTGTCTGTGCCATGCGTGTGCATACACACATGTGCTTGAGTGTGTCCATGTGTGTCCATGTGTCTGTGCCATGCGTGTCTGCATGCACACATGTGCTTGAGTGTGTCCATGTGTGTCCATGTGTCTGTGCCATGTGTGTGTGCATGCACACATGTGCTTGAGTGTGTCCATGTGTGTCCATGTGTCTGTGCCATGTGTGTGTGCATGCACACATGTGCTTGAGTGTGTGTCCATATGTGTCCATGTGTATGTGTCATGCATGTCTCTGCATGCACACATGTGCTTGAGTGTGTCCATGTGTGTCCATGTGTCTGTGCCATGCATGTCTGCATGCACACGTGCTTGAGTGTGTCCATGTGTCCATGTGTCTATGCCATGTGTGTCTGCATGCACACATGTGCTTGAGTGTCTGTGTCCATGTGTGTCCATGTGTATGCCATGTGTGTCTGCATGCACACATGTGCTTGAGTGTCTGTGTCCATGTGTGTCCATGTGTCTATGCCATGTGTGTCTGCATGCACACATGTGCTTGAGTGTCTGTGTCCATGTGTGTCCATGTGTCTATGCCATGTGTCTGCATGCACACGTGCTTGAGTGTGTCCATGTGTGTCCATGTGTCTGTGCCATGTGTGTCTGCATACACACATGTGCTTGACTGTGTCCATGTGTCTGTGCCATGTGTGTGTGCACGCACACATGTGCTTGAGTGTGTCCATATGTGTCCATGTGTATGTGTCATGCATGTCTCTGCATGCACACATGTGCTTGAGTGTCTGTGTCCATGTGTGTCCATGTGTCTGTGCCATGCATGTCTGCATGCACACATGTGCTTGAGTGTGTCCATGTGTGTCCATGTGTCTGTGCCATGTGTGTCTGCATGCACACATGTGCTTGAGTGTGTCCATGTGTGTCCATGTGTCTATGCCATGTGTCTGCATGCACACATGTGCTTGAGTGTGTCCATGTGTGTCCATGTGTCTGTGCCATGTGTGTCTGCATACACACGTGCTTGACTGTGTCCATGTGTCTGTGCCATGTGTGTGTGCATGCACACATGTGCTTGAGTGTGTGTCCATATGTGTCCATGTGTATGTGTCATGCATGTCTCTGCATGCACACATGTGCTTGAGTGTCTGTGTCCATGTGTGTCCATGTGTCTGTGCCATGCGTGTCTGCATGCACACATGTGCTTGAGTGTTTGTGTCAATGTGTGTCCATGTGTCTGTGCCATGCATGTCTCTGCATGCACACATGTGCTTGAGTGTGTGTCCATGTGTGTCCATGTGTCTGTGCCATGCATGTCTCTGTATGCACACATGTGCTTGAGTGCTGTGGATGTGTGCTGAGCCATAGCTCATCTTTCTCTCCACCTACCTCAGCTTTCCTGGGTGATTGAGGTCGGGCCCCCACCCCCACTCTGGCCTCCTCCAGCTGACAAGCTCCCACTGGCCCTGAGCCCGCCCTATCCAAAGACATCCACCAAGGGGGTGGAGACACCTTGGAATCAGCCAGGAGCTTCCCCGTCTGCCCGAGCACAGGTCAGAGGCTCCCAGGTAGTTTCTGAACAACAGGGCATCCGCACCTTGGCTTGCTGGGGCGAGGAGCAGAGCCCACGTGGCGTGGAGCCACTCCAGCCAAGCGGCCTCAGGTGCCATTTGCAGGTGGGAGACAGGCCTAGGACACACAGGTGGCCAGAGGCAAGCCCAGGTTTGAGGCCGAGGCGGGCTGGGTGGGCTGGGGTGGCTCCAGGGCCCGGCTGAGGCATCTGGCTTCCCTCCAGGCGGCGGCAGGGGATGGCTAGGGGATTAGGTAAGAAGGCGCGGTTAGGTAATGTCTCAGAAGGGCCTGGGGTGTGCAGCGGGAAGGTTTGGGTGGGATCCTTCCAGGCTGACTTCAGAGAGGGAGGAAGAAGTTGGAGAGGAGGAGGGGGAGGGGCAGGAGAAGGAGGGGAGGAGGCAAAGGAGAGGAGAAAAGGGGAGGGACGAGAAGGAGGAGGGGAGGGTGCAAAGAGTGAGTGCGGCACCGCAGAGCCCAGGCAGGCCTTGGTTGGGCCCTGTGCCGCCCTTCCTGTGCTGTGGACCTTGGGAAAGGTTAGGGACCCCAGGATGATGTCCTCACTGCCTCCATAGGGTCTGGCCCAGCCTGCACACTGCAGGCACTGTGGGGCCAGCCTCCGAGGAAGCTGCTGCCAGGGTAGAGGGAGGTGGCCCAGGAGGGCCCGGGGTGCAGGAGTCTGGAGGCGGTGGGAGGCTCAGCCTCACTCCCAGCCCCACCTGGCTACACAGGCTGCAGCCCCTGCACTGGGGCCTGGGGTCCCAGGGGTTTACCTTCTCTGCATGCGCACTCTGTTCCTGGGGCCTCTTCACGTGGATGGGCCTCATCCTGGGGCTGGGGTGGCTGTCCACAAGGAGGTGGCCTCCACCTGTCCTGCATCTTGTCCACTGACCGCGCTGCCTGTCTTCTTAGTGCCCCTGACGTGCACCAGAGCCCCTGCTCCTCCAAGCCCCACTGGGCCCTCTCTGCAGCCTCTGTGCTCCTTTGGAAGCCATCCTGGCCCACCGTCCAATGCGCACAGCAGCCGGCTGGTCCAGGAGGAGCACACGCTGGGCAGAGCTGTCACCTCCCTGGAAGTGGCCTTGCTGGGGTCAGCCAGGCACAGGGGGCTGATCGGGAAGGAGCAGGCCACTTCTGGCGGCTGCAGAGGGTCTAGCCTGGGGACCAGAGCCTTGGCCCTGCCTGGTCCTACCTCTGCCGGGCTCCAAAGCCTCGGTTTCCCCATCCATCCCTTGGGAGGCAGTCTCTGCCTGACAGCCTGGGATTCTGGGCGGGAGTCTGCTGTGGGGCTGGCCGGACCAGGTGGAGAGGCTGGCGTGGGTGCCAGGGGCAGCAGGGCCTGGCTGGGTGGCTTTGCTGGAACGCCCCCGTAGCTGGTGGATGGAGTGGAACAGGGGTCCAGTGGGTTGCCAGGGAAACAAGACCAAATAAACACTCCCCCTGCAGCCCTGTGGAGGGGGCTCCCGTGGCAATGACCTCATCTGGCCACCCAACCCTGCGCAGGGCCAGGATGGAGGTGGGGGGTCTGGGGCTGGCAGGGGAGCCCAGCATCCTGTGTTTGTGTTGGGCGCATGTCCATGGCAACAGCTGGGGGCTCCTGCTGTGCTTACCAGCCAGAGGCCGAGGCCTCCCCAGCAGGGAGGGAGGGGGAAGGAGGAGGGGAGAAGAGGAGAGGATGGGGGAAGGGAGTTGGAGGAGGAGGGAGACTAGGGAAGGGGAAGGGAGGGGAGGAGAGAGACAGAGGAAGGAGCTGGGGTGGGGCGTGGCCCAGGCCAGGGCTCCAGGGGTGGCCTTCGCTTCTGCAGCAAGTCCCAAGCTGTGGAAGGTAGCAGTGGCCCTCGAGGCACCCTGGGTGTGTCCTGGAGGGCTGGGTTGCAGGTGAGTGCACTCGTGGGTTTTCACCCACACAGGCTTATCAGCGCCCATTTCCAAGGACTGGGGCCTCAGACCTGGGGTCTCTTGAGGATGTGGTGTCGGCAGGGCCAGGGTCTCATCTGAGGCTCGCCCGGGGCAGGTTCTGCGTCCAGGCTCCATGCCCTGTCAGAGGGAGGGCCTGGGTCCTCAGGGGCCGTCTCTGAGGCCTTCCTCAGCTCCCTGCCAGGAGAACCTCTCTGAGGGGTGGCTTCCTCGGTATCCCGAGGTGATGGAGAGAGTCCGCCGGAAGGAGGGGCCTCGAAGTCTGTGGAGCTACCAGCAGGGGTGGGGGGGCCGCTGCTCTGCTCTACTGGGCAGGAAGCAAGTCAGGGCAGCAGCCCGGGGCGCAGGGGTCACAGGAGGCCTGAGGGACTGTCTGCCATGGCGCCCAGCATCTACACCGGCATTCACCAACTGCCACATTGACAGCTGGCCCTTGAACAACACGATTTGCCCTGTGTGTGTCCCTTACACGCAGATTTTCTCCTGCCTCTGCCACCCCGAGATGGTGAGGCCAAGCCCCCTTCCCTTCTCCTCCACAGCCTCTCAGGGTGAAGACCAGTAGGACGAAGGCCTTTAGGAGGGTCTGTTCCATGCAGGGAAGGGGAACGTTTTCTCTTCCTTGGGATTTTCTCACTAAGGTGTCTAGACTCCAGCCTGCTGTATCGTGTGAACACAGGACCTGACACGGATCACACAGAACGCGTGCTCATCACCTGGTCACGTTACACAGGACCTGACACGGATCACACAGAACGCGTGCTCATCACCTGGTCACGTTACACAGGACCTGACACGGATCACACAGAACTCGTGCTCATCACCTGGTCATGTTCTCCTCAAGGCTTCCGGCCAGCAGGACGCTGTTAGCAGTGCAATTCCAGGAAGCCAGAACTTACATAGGGATTTCCTTTTTCTTTTCTTCTTTTTTTTTTTTTTTTTTTTTTTTTTTTTAATGGAGTCTCACTCTGTCACCCAGGCTGGAGTGTAATTGTGTGATCTCAGCTCACTGCAGCCTCTGCCTCCTGGGTTCAAGGGATTCTCCTGCTTCAGCTTCCCACGTGGCTGGGATTACAGGAAACTCGTCACCACGCCTGGCTAATTTTTGTATTTTTAGTAGAGACGGGGTTTCATCGTGTTAGCCAGGACAGTCTCGACCTCCTGACCTCGTGATCCACCCGCCTTTACTTCCCAAAGTGCTGGGATTGCAGGCATGAGCCACTGTGCCCGGCCATGTTGGGATTTTCAGCTGCATGAGGGCCGGTGCCCTGAACCCCATGCTGTTCCCGGATGAGCTGTAGTTGTTTGATTTCTCTTTTCTTCTGTCTCTAAAAACAAGATGCACTGCTTTTCAGCTTCTTAGAGAGGAAGTTGGAGGTATCTGTACCACACCGGAATCAGCATTCTCCTTCACATGTGATGGATGGGCTATGCCCGCAGCATCTGCACTGCCTGCCCCGTCCTCCCTCCCGGCGTGCTCCTTCCAGCTGCTCTGGTTTTCCCCTGTCCAGGCTCCAACCAAGGCCAGCTCATCCTCCGGAACCGTCTGCTTCCATCAGTGAAGAGGTCGTTGCCCTTAAACAGTGATGCTCCTGGGCCCCACGGGCGCTCCCGCCCCAGTCCCGGCCCCACGGGCCCTCCCGCCCCAGTCCCGGCCCCACAGGCGCTCCCGCCCCAGTCCCGGCCCCACGGGCGCTCCCGCCTGTGTCCCGACCCCACGGGCCCTCCCGCCCCAGTCCCGGCCCCACGGGCGCTCCCGCCCCAGTCCCGGCCCCAGCACTTCCAGCTTTCTGATTCTGTATCCCCGGCTGCACTGATGAGATACCAGCATTCAGGAAAGAAAATCTCCCTCCCTTCTTTGCTTGTTTTTCAGTATCACTAAAGATGCGTGAGTCCTTCCTTCTTTCAGATTCAGTCTCAATGCAACGCTTTGAGTCTCTGAGGACTTCCCGGCTTCCTGGATGTCAGGGGTTTGAGGCAGTAGTGAGACGTGGTCTGATTTATGTGTGCGCAGAATCAGTGTGGGTGCTCCAGGGAGACAGACCGAAAAATGACAGTGGAAGAAACAGAAATAATCCAGGGCACAGACGAGAGTTTTAAATAAACTCTAATAAGTACCATTAGGAAGACCTGGAGAAAAACCACCATCTAGGGCAGTGGCTCACACCTGTAATCACAGCACTTTGGGAGATGGAGACCAGAGGATTGCTTGAGTCCAGGAGTTCAAGACCAGCCTGGGCAACACAGCAAGACCTTGTTTCTGCAAAAAAATTTAAAAATTACAGGTAGTGGGCGCTGCTAGTCCCAGCCACTTGAGAGGCTGAGGTGGAAGAATCGCTGAAACCCAGGAGGTTGAGGTTGCAGTGAGCTGAGGTCATGCCACTACTCTGTCTCAAAAAAGGGAAGAAGGAAGGAAGGAGAGAGAGAGAGAAAAAGAAAGAAAAGAGAAAGAAAGAAAGAAAACGAAAGAAAGAAAGAAAGAAGAAAAAGAAAGAAAGAAAAAAAGGAAGGAAGAAAGGAAGGGAGGGAAAGAGGGAACGAAAGGGAAAGGGAAAGAAAGAGAGAAAGAGAAAGAAAGGCCAGGCATGATGGCTCATGCCTGTAATCCCAGCACTTTTGGGAGGCCAAGGCCAGCGAATCATGAAGTCAGGAGTTCAAGACCAGCCTGGCCAACACAACAAAACCCCGTCTCTATGAAAAATACAACAACAACAACAAAAACTTAGCCGGGCGTGGTGGCGCGCTCCTGTAATCCCAGCTACTGGGGAGACTGAGGCAGGAGAATCGCTTGAACCCAGGAGGCGGAGGTTGCTGTGAGCCGAGATCATGGCAGTGCACTCCAGCCTGGGTGACAGAGCAAGACTATGTCAAAAAGAAGGAAGAAAGAAAGGAAGAAGGAAGGAAAGAAGGAAGGAAGGAAGGAAGGAGAAAAGAAAATCCTCTATGAAAAAGGAACAATAAAACAAAAAAGTAAACTACTGAAAACAAAAATGTCACCAGCAAAGTAATCTTTTTTCTTTCTTTTTTTTTTTTTTTTTTAATAAAAATTGGAAAGATAAAGCCCGAGAAATCTAGTGAGAAAAAAATAGGTCAGCTTTTCCTTGGCTGTAAGAAAATCTACGGTGGGCACTTGACATGCTTTTGGGCAATGAGACATTGTGATAAATTCCTACAGCAAGAGGCTCTCCTCTCCAGCAAGCAGGCAATGCTTTGCTGAATGGATGCCCATTTTGCTCAGCAAATCTTTTCCCTTGCACCCATTTCCTGCCTAGGACACAGGATGTGATGGTGGAGTCACTGCAGCCATCTTGAGATCATGAGTAATGAAGCAACCCATTAAGGATGACAGAGCAAAAATAGAAAACGCTCCAGTGACCTCATGGCGCCCTCACACAAACCCTAGTGATTTGTTTGTTTGTTTTGAGATGGAGCCTTGCTCTGTTGCCAGGCTGGAATGCTGTGGCGTGATCTTGGCTCACTGCAACCTCCAATCCCCTAGTTCAAGCAATTCTCCTGCCTCAGCCTCTCGAGTAGCGGGATTATAGGCATGTACCACCATGCCCAGCTCATTTGTATACTTTTAGTAGAGACGGGGTTTCACCATGTTCGTGAGGATGGTCTCGATCTCCTGACCTCGTGATCCACCTGCCTCAACCTTCCAAAGTGCTGGGATTACCGGCGTGAGCCACCGTGCCTGGCCCGAACCCTAAAGACGCTGGAAGAAACAGAAATAATCCAGGGCACAGATGAGAGTTTTAACTAAACTCTAATAAGTATCATTAGGAAGACCTGGAGAAAAAGTCTAGGGCAGTGGCTCACACCTGTAATAGCAGAACTGTGATTGGCAACCGAGATGTCCATGTCTGGCCAGACTTGCTTTTAAAAAACTAGAAAAAAGACATTTTCCGGCAGGCAGATTCCAGGAAAGTTCACCACCCTCACATCTTTTCCAGTCAACTCTTTGAGGGTGTGCTTCACAAAACAACGGTGTAAACCAAGGAGAGGAATCCAGAGACCGAGGCTAGAAGATCGCTTGAGTCCAGGAGTTCAAGATCGGCCTGGGCAACATAGCAAGACCCTTTCTCTGCAAAAAAAAAAAAAAAAAAAATTAAAAATTACAGATGGTGGGCTCACTGCCCCTTATGAGCAGGCGGTTTTGTTTTGTTTTGTGTTTTGAGACAAGGTCTGGCTCTGTTGTCCAGGCCGGACTGCAGTGGTGCAAGCTCGGCTCACTGCAACCTTCAACCTCCCATGCTCAAGCTGCTCTCCCACTCCAGCCTCTCCCCTCCAGGCGCCAGCTTTATATGAGTTTCATAAAGACACTTGGTGGTAGAGACTGGGTCACACCATGTTACCCAGGCTGGTCTCAAACACCTGGGCTCAAATGAGCCTCCCACCACGCCACCACGCCACCACGCCACCACACCACCATGCCACCACACCCGGCCAAACCCGTTTTTGTTGTGTGTGTGTATGTGATTTAAAACAAATGAAAGTGTGTTTGTTTAAGCTAGAGTTAGCTGTTTTCTGTCATCTGCCACCCAAGCCGTTCCTAACGGCTGTGCAGATCAAGCCCTAAGCATCAGGTCTGCCATCCACAGCAGGGATGCTGGGCTGAAATGCAACAGCCCCCTGCACACTCATAGGGAGGGCCACTTGCAACCGAGATGTCCATGCCGGGCCAGGCTTGGTTTTAAAAAGCTAGAATAGACACTTTTAGGCAGGCAGATTCCAGAAAGTTCACCACCCTCACATCTTTTCCAGTCAACTCTTTGAGGGCGTGCTTCACAAAACAAGGGCGAAAACCAAGGAGAGGAATTCTGGAGGTCCCACGGAGCAGCTCCCCTGTGGGTGAGGAGGGAAGCAGCCGGGGCAGGGAGGCAGAGAGGCGGGGAGAGCCGTGGCCTGACAGCCAGGCTGTGTGGGTCCCTGCGTAAAACAAGAAACAGAATAAAGCAGGTCCTGTGTTGATAAAAATAAAGACCTGGACTTGGAGACATCTGGGGAGGAGACTGGGCTGAGAGTGGGTGGGTTAGAGCCTCAACCCCGGAGGAACAGACCAGAGACTGCTTGGTGTCACGGTCCCCAGCACAATGACACCTGGGGCTGGGGCTGCCTGCAGCAGGAGCCTCCAGTGCGGCTGAAAGCAAACTAACTCCAAGTCTTCACAGCTCCTATCCTGCCCGTTTCTTTTCATGGAAGAAAGATTGTTTTTTGGTTTGTTTTTTGTTTTTTCTGAGACCAGAGTCTTGCTCTGTCACCCAGGCTGGAGTGCAGTGGTGCGATCTCAGCTCACTGCAACCTCCGTCTCCTGGGTTGAAGCAATTCTCTTGCCTCTGCCTCCAGAGCAGCTGGGATTACAGGTGCCCGCCACCACACCCAGCTAATTTTTGTATTTTTAGCAGAGACGGGGTTTCACCATGTTGGCTAGGTCGATCCTGAACTACTGACCTCGTGATCCTCCAGCCTTGGCCTCCCAAAGTGTTGGGATTACAGGCGTGAGCCACCACGCCCGGCAAGAAGGATTGTTTAACACGTATCTCACGTGTTAAGGAAAGATCTCAGGGTCCCTCAGCAATCCTTCCAAACAGTCTCACTTTCCTGCCTTCCCTCCCTCCTTCCTCTTTCCTCCCTCCCTCCCCTCCTCCCTGCCCTCCTCCCTTTCTTCCTTCCCTCTTCCCTGCCCTCCTCTCCTTTTTCCTCCTTCCCTCCCCTCCTCCCCTCTTCCCTCCTCTCTTCCCTCCTCCCTCTGTTCCTTTCTTCCTCCCCTCCTCCCTCCCTCCCCATCCCTTCCTCTCTCCCCTCCTCCCTCTCTCCTTCCTCCCTCCCCTTCCCTCTCCCTTCCTTCTTTCTTGATTTCTTTTTCCTTCCTTATCTTCTTTCTTTTTCATTTTTTCTCTTTCATATTTTCTTTTCCTCCTTCACTCCTTCTCCTCTGTCTTGTTTCTCTTCCTTATTTCTTTTCTTCCTTTCTCTTCTTTCTCCCCTCCCTCTTCTTCCTTTCTTTCTTCTTTTTTCCTCTTTCTCTCTCTCTTTCTCTTTCCTTCATTCCCATAATTTAAAGAACATATTTATAGTCGACAGTATGCATTTAAGGGAGCCTTATAATTAGATAAACGGTAAATCTCTTGGCCTGTATGTTAACACCAGGATCCTGCAGAATGGCGGGTGGGGAGGCCTGGATTAAATTCACAGGGTCAGCACAGTTTACTTCTCAGGGAAGGAATCTGGGGTTGTGTTTTACTCTCACAGAGCATTTATATTCTGCTTGAGTTTTACAAATACATGACACTAGTGAATACCGTTTAGTTTTGGTTTTCTGAAAGTCATTCTAATGGCAGGACAGCGTGTGTACAAGGGGACTGACGGTGAGCGCGATGGAGGAACTTGGCAAATGGACTTGGCCTTGGAGGTCGTTGACCAGCCTGCGCGTGGCCACAGCAGCTTCTGGGGGGCTGTGCAGGGGCCGCACAGACCATGAGGAGGAGCTAGTGGGGAGCGGAATGAGAGGGGTGTGCACCAGGGGCCACACACGCATATTCCACAGGCCACGGGAGGGCTGGGAGACCCGCGAGGGAGAACACACACGCACGTGACCAGTGACGGACGCTCACCTTGGGGTGAGCTTCACACGGGAATGTATCCAGTTAGGTCTTTCCAGGACACAAAGGTGCGCAAGCACACAGCCTGTGTGACCCGGCAGGACCAGCCCACGGCCGCGGTCTGTTATCAGGAGGAAGCTCCTGAAGTCAGTGTCCTGTCCAGTGGAGGCTGCCACGGCGGCGGGTGGCGCGAGGGTGGGAGAGGCCACCTCTGTGAGCTGCGTGAGCTGCGATGGTCTAACCGCTGCTTAGCTGGAGGCCAGAGCTTGTCTAGCTGCTGGAGAGAAAGGAAACCCTGTGGCAGTGAGAGCACAGCTTATTAAGTGCAGGGGCCCATGGCATGGTCCTAGGTCCTCTTATTTTGTTTATTTAATTGTTTTAGAGACAGGGCCTCATTCTGTCGCCCAGGCTGGAGTCCCGTGATGCAATCATGGCTCCCTGCAGCCTCAAACTCCTGGGCTCAAGCGACCCTCCCACTTGAGCCGACCAAGTAGCCATAGTAGACTCTGTCACCCTTCGCATAGCCGCTCCCGCTTAGGAAAAGACCCTCTCCTGCCCTTGACAGGGCATCTGGCCAGCAGGGACCAGATGTGCCACCGCACTTGGCTGACTTTTTATTTTCTGTTTGACGGGGGTTCACTGTGTTGTCCAGGCTACTCTCAAACTCCTGGGTCCAAGCGATCCTCCTGCCTCAGCCTCCCAAGATGCTGGGATTACAGGCGTGAGCCTCTGTGCCCAGCCCTGGGGAATTTCCTAAGCACTCAGCCACACATTAAATCCCTGTCTACTCAGAGTGGCAGGGACCCCCACACACCAGCGCAGGCCTGATGTCCCTGTAACTCGGAGCCAATGGCCCCAAGGTGGTAGAACGGGTGCCACATCTGGGAGGAGGCCGAGGGGCCTGCAGGGGCCGCCTTGGGCGAGGCAGCCGTGGACATCCAGCGTCCCCATGAGGGGCTGGGAGGGGCAGGCTTCTCTCGAGTCCAGGTGCCGGGGTCACTAGGATGGGGCTGGCAGGCGGGTGTGGGGGCCGGGATGTGGGCATGGGGGCCGGGATGCGGGCGTGAGAGTTGGCATGTGGGCATGAGAGCTGGCATGCGGGTGTGGGGGCTGGCATGGTTTGCTTGGGCATGGGTGGGGCATGGGACAAGCTGCAAGATGTGCAGAGCACCCTTCCCAGAGTCACTCCCTCTTAGGAAACGACTCCCTCCTGTCCTGGAGGAGGCATCAGGCCAGCGGGGACCAGACACTCACCTAATCCACAGACACTGCCCCGACAGCACCAGCGAAGTGCGTGGCCAGTACACTCTGCCATCTGCCCTTGCAAGGACTCTGTGGCCACAGAAACAGCAGGGCTTCCCCAGCTCGAGGGGGCCACGTAACAGGCCCCATACTGCTGTCTCTCAGGGTCAGGGTCAGCCCCCACCGCCGAGGCTCCGCCCACATCAAGGTCTGTTCCTTGCAAGACGCTGGCTGGCGTCTGTTGGAGTCACGCTCCTTGTCCACGTGGCTCTCCTTGGACCAGGTCACCACCTGTCTTCCTGTCCATATTCTCTTGCCGTTAGATGTCACTTGGTTGTACCGTTATGCATGACCTCATGCTTTGAGGCGTGGTGTACAGTAACCCCTGCCCAGTGCGGTGGCTGGAGTCTGGGTGCCGGCCCTGACTACCCAGCGAACGGGAAGGACTGAGGAGCACTGTTTCCCTGGGAGCTCCTTGCAGCTCGTGGCTTTTATAATTGCGATAGTATCAGAACAAGCCTCCACTGTGAAAAGACAAGCGCATGGCGCAGGACAGCAGCAGAAGACAGCAGCCTCCAGGGCGGAGGGGGAGGGAGGGAGGAAGTCAGTGCGAGAAGGAGGGAGGGAGAGGCAGGAACAGGAAAAGAGGAGGAAGAGAGGGAGGAGGGAGAGTGGGAGGGAGGGGAATAAAGGGAGGAATGAGAAGGAAGGGAGGAGGAGGCAGCAGGAAGAAAGGAGGGAGTAGGAAGAGGGAGGAGGGAGTAAAAGGAGGCAGGGAGGAGGAGGGAGGAGGGAGAAGGAGGGAGTAGGAAGAGGGAAGGGGGAGGAAGGAGAGGGAAGAGGGTGAGAGGAGAAGGAGGGAGGGAGAAGGAGAAGGGAGGAGGGAGTAGGCGGAGGGGAG
>PVKV010039727.1:0-12807 GCA_004027835.1 Alouatta palliata | reverse complement strand
CGCGGTGGCTCACGCCTGTAATCCCAGCACTTTGGGAGGCCGAGGCGGGCGGATCACGAGGTCAAGAGATCGAGACCATCCTGGTCAACATGGTGAAACCCCGTCTCTACTAAAAATACAAAAAAATTAGCTGGGCGTGGTGGCGCACGCCTGTAGTCCCAGCTACTTGGGAGACTGAGGCAGGAGAATTGCTTGAACCCGGGCAGCGGAGGTTGCAGTGAGCCGAGGTCACGCCACTGCACTCCAGCCTGGCGCCTGGTGACGGAGTGAGACTCTGTCTCAAAAAAAAAAAAAAAAAAAAAATACAAAAAATTAGCCAGGCATGGTGGCACGTGCCTGTAGTCCCAGCTACTCGGGAGCCTGAGGCAGGAGAATCACTTGAACCCGGGAGGTGGAGGTTGCAGTGAGCCGAGATCGTACCACTGCACTCCAGCTTGGGTGACAGAGCGAGACTCTGTCTCAAAAAAAAAAAAGTTACACAATGAAGATTTGTCCTGCATTCTCATGACTTTTTTATTTTTGAGACAGTCTTACTCTGTCGCCTGAGCTGGAGCGCAGAGGCACAATCTCGGCTCACTGCAACCTCCGCCTCTGGATTCAGGCAGTTCTCCTGTCTTAGCCTCCTGAGTAGCTGGGATTTCAGGAGTTCACCACCATGCCCAGCTAATTTTTTTTTTTTTTTTTTTTTTGAGACAGAGTTTTCGCTCTTGTTGCCCAGGCTGGTGTGCAATGGCACAACTTGGCTCACTGCAACCTCCGCCTCCCAGGTTCAAGCAATTCTCCTGCCTCAGGCTCCCGAGTAGCTGGGATTACAGGCATGCGTCACCATGTCCAGCTAATTTTGTATTTTTAGTACAAAAACCCATGGAGATGGGTTTTCTCCATGTTGGTCAGGCTGGTCTCGAACTCCTGACCTCACGTGACCACCCGCCTCGGCCTCTTAAAGTGCTGGGATTATAGGCATGAGCCACTGCGCCTGGCCCTAATTTTGTATTTTTGGTAGAGATGGAGTTTCACCATGTTGGCTAGGCTGGTCTCGAACTTCTGACCTGAGGTGATCCGCCTGAATTGGCCTCCCAAAATGCTGGGATTGCAGGTGTGAGCCACCTCGCCCAGCTCATTGCCATTACTTTGGAACATCTGTGGGACATTCATGGAGTTGGAGGGTCTGTTTCTAAGCCTCTGAGCCCCAAATCTGCTTTGCATATTTTATGACAGCTTGCCTCCGCACTCCCCTGCCGCACCCTGCTGCTTTTTTCCGTGTGCATTCATGAATCATGGGGAACCAGGTCCTTTGTTCTGTAGCCGGGCTCACATTCTCGACCGGGCTGATTGCTGCCTCGTGGTGGTGTTTCACTGGCAACTTTATCCTCCTGTTTTCTGCAAACTGGTGGTTACAGTGAGAAGCTTCATCTGATTTCTTTTTTCTTTTTCTTTTTTTTTTTTCAAAGGGAGCTCTGTAGCTGGTAGTTAGCCTCCTGCTGCTCCACTGAAGCTGGGGAGTGGCTGCTGGTTTCTCTTTCCTTTCGTGTTAGGACTGCTGGGAGCTTGGGTGGTGCCTGCTTCTTCTTGCCTTAGTAAAATTCCTCATCCTTTTTTTATTTTTTATTTTTGGGAGACAGAATTTCACTCTCATTGCCCAGGATGGAGTACAACGGCGTGATCTCAGGTCACTGCAACCTCCGTCTACCGGGTTCAAACGATTCTCCTGCCTTGGCCTCCTGAGTAGCTGAGATTACAGGCACAGCCACCACGCCTGGCCAATGTTTGTCTTTTAGTAGAGACGGGGTTTTGCCATGTTGGCCAGGCCGGTCTCGAACTCCAGACCTGTAGTGATCCACTCACCTTGGCCTCCCAAAGTGCTGGGATTACAGGCCTGAGCCGCCACATCGCGTCCATCTCTATTTTAAAAAAAAAAATTTTAAAGCGGGGCGTGGTGGCTCATGCCTGTAATCCCAGCACTTTGGGAGGGCGAGGTGGGTGGGTCACCTGAGGTCAGGAGTTGGAGCCCAGCCTGGCTAACATGGTGAAACCCTCCCCCCCCCCACCCCACCCCCGTCTCTACTAAAACTTAGAAACATTAGCTGGGCGTGGTAGCTGCACCTGTAATCCCAAGTACTTGGAAGCTGAGGCAGGAGAATAACTTGAACTTGGGAGGCGGAGGTTGCAGTGAGCTGAGATGGCTTTATTGCCCTCTAACCTGGGCAAAAAGAATGAAACTCTGTCTCAAAAAAAAAAAAAAAGAATTTAAAAAATAAATATAGGACTCTGAGGGGACTCAGAGTCAGCGAGAGCCTGGCCTAGCTGGACTTTGTCCCCCTCCCTCCCCTCACCCCGTCTCTATGCTGCCTTCCTGGAAATCTTCCTGTCTGCCTGGAGCAGAGTGGGGGCCCTTTTCTGTTCTGGGCATCCTACCACAGTTGCGAAAGGAAGACCCCCGGGGGACCAGGATGGGGGATGCAACCTTGACCCGCCTTTCTCCCCTACCCCTGTGGCCGGGCTTGGGGTGCCTGATGCAGGTGGAGGAGCTCCCGGCGGATAACAGGTTGGACTTCCTGGCAGGCCCTGGGGAAGGGGGAGGGGCTCCGGGCTCACTTCCCTCCCTAAGCCCAGCAGCACCTGCTCTGGAAAGCCCAGTAGATCCTGGGCGGGGTTTGCCAGTCACGGATGCTGGAAGGGTTTCTTTGGCCCTGACTATAGGGAGAGACCCAGAGGGAGCACTGAGTCGCCAGCAGAGCCACCCCGATTCCTTCAGCAGGACCCGGTGAGAGCAGGTGAGGGGCTCCTCGCCCACCTGGCAGCACACACACCTGTGCACACACCCGGGCGGGGAGCAGGGGATGTGGGAAGTGGACTCGCCGTGCACTCGAGGGCCTCTGGTCCCCTCTGGGATGCACTCCCAACTCAGAGCCTCCAGGACAGGAGGGTCCCTCCCTTGGCATCCAGGCCCCCTCCAGCCCGCCAGCCGCCCTCCTTAGCTCCCTCCCTATTTGCTTCCCGGTGGATCCGTTTCTAGAGCTCCAGCCACCATCTCCCTCCCCTTCTCCAGCCCCGGCCACCAGCTCCTTCCTTGTCTCCCTCCCTTCAGCAGTTTCCAGGAACCACCCTGGCAGTAAAGGTGCAGGTGGCTCGGGCACAGCTGGTGGTGACCCGACTTTCCTGGCTCCACCCTGGAGGGTGCTCCCTCAGACCCAGGGCTCCCGAGAGTGTTCACGGACCCCAAGCTTCGGGTCTCACCTCCGTGCTCTGCCCTCACTCAGGGAGGCAGTTCCGTTCCTCCCGCACTCCCTGATCCCGCTCCGAATCACCGCTTCTGTGATTCAAACCCCACTGCCGGAGAATAAAGGTGGGGTTTGCAAGTGATGGCCCCACATTTTTGTCTGAAGCTCCCTTCTCCTCCCCAGAGTGGAAGTGATCATTCCGGGAATCCCGAGGTGTTGGAAGAGAATGGGCTCCGGCGGCGTCGGGGTGCCGCTGAGCAGGGCGTGCAGAGCTGCCCGGGGCAGGGGCGGGTAGGGGTGGAGAAAGGCTCTCAGAGCTGGGGGACAGGATGAGGCCCCCGGTGAGCAGACAGCTGGGTTATTTCACGGGAACAGCTGGTAACAAAGCCTGAGGGGTGTGCGGGGCCAGGCCAGAGGCTGGGATTCTGTCTTAGGGGAATGGGGAGTCCTGGAGAGGATGTGAGTTGGGGCGGAGCAGGGCCGGTGCTGGGTGTGGGGGACAGAGGGGAGAGGAGGAGGACTGGCTGAACAAAGAGAATCCAAAAGAAGTGATCTAGGCTGGACACGGTGGCTCACATTGTAATCCCAGCACTTTAGGAGGCCGAGACAGGAGGATCACTTGAGGTCAGGGGTTCGAGACCAATCTGGCCAACATAGTGAAACCCCATCTCTACTAAAAATACAAAAGTTAGCCGGTTGTGATGGCATGCACCTGTAATCTTAGCGACTCAAGGGAGGCTGAGGCATGACAATCGTTTGAACTCGGGAAGCAGAGTTCCCATGCGTTCCAGTAAGTCAAGATGGTGCCACTGCACTCCAGCCTGGGCAACAGAAGGAGGCTCCATCTCAAAAAAAAAAAAAAAGAAGAAAAAAGAGGAAGAGACCTATAGATTTTAGTGACCCCAGTCCTCTGACAGAATTGGCAGCCGGGCTCCTGCTTCAAAACTGGGGCCCTGGCCGGGTGTTGTGGCTCATGCCTGTAATGTCAGTACTTTGGAAGGTACAGGTGGGTGGATCATGAGGTCAGGAGTTTAAGACCAGCCTGACCAACATGGTGAAACCTCATCTCTACTAAAAATACAAAAAATTAGCTAAGTGTGGTGGCGTGCACCTGTAATCCCAGCTACTCAGGAGGCTGAGGCAGGAGAATTGCTTGAGCTCAGGAGGTGGAGGTTGCAGTGAGCTGAGATCGATTGCGCCACTGCACTCCAGCCTGGTTGACAGAGTGAGACTCCCTCTCAAAAAAAAAAAAAAAAGAAATCAGGGCCCCTTTCCATTCTGGCATCCTAACCACAATCTTCCAAGGGAAGACCCCCCCCCAGGGCACCTGAATGGAGGAAGAGCCCTTGACCTCCCTCTCTTCTCTGCCCCTATGGCCCAGCCTGACGTGTCTGATGCAGCTGCAGCGACTGAGGACAGATAACAAGATGGACTTCCTGACCTCAGAGGACTGGGGCAACCCCAAGCTCTCCCCTCTACCAGAAGCCCCACTGCCCTGGGTTCCACTCTGGCTGTTGGCGTTTCTCAAGATTTCCCCTCAGGCCCCTGGTAGCTGCTTTTCCACTTGCCCCCTGCCATCTCAGCACCTCCTTGGCCTGCCACATCCCTGGGCCACCCCCTTGCTCACCTGAGCCCCTCCCAGCCACAGGGTCGGTCTCTGAGCCTCAGTTTCCTGTGCTGTGGAATGGACATAACGTCACCTACTTGGGCTTTTTGTTGTTGTTGCTTTGGGGATTTTTTGAAACAGGGTCTCGCTCTGTTGCCCAGGCTGGACATAGTGGCAGGATCTTGGCTCACTGCAGCCTCAACCTTCCTGATCTCAGGTGATCCTCCCCACTCAGCCTCCTGAGTAGCTGGGCCTACGGATGCACACCAGCACTCTCGTCGATTTTTTTTTTTTTTTTTTTTTTTTTGAGGTGGAGTTTTGCTTTTTGTTGCCATCTGGAGTGTAATGACATGATCTTGGCTCACTGCAACTCTGCCTCCTGGACTCAAGCGATCCTCCTGCCTCGGCCTCCCAAAGTGCTGGGATTACAGGCATGAGCCACCGTGCCCAGCTCATGGAATTTTTGTTTGCTGTTTTTGTAAAGACAGGGTTTCGCCATGTTGCCCAGGCTGATCTTGAACTCCTGAGCTTAAGTGATTTGGCCACCTTGGCCTCCCAAAGCACTAGGATTACAGGTGTGAGCTATCACTCCTGGATAGGGCTGTTGTTTGTTTTTGTTATTTTTGTTTGTTTTTTTTTGAGAGAGAATCTCCCTCTGTCACCCAGGCTGGAGTGCAATGGCGTCATCTCGGCTCACTGCAACATCCATCTCCCAGGTTCAAGCGATTCTCCTGCCACAGCCTCCCGAGTAGCTAGTATTACAGGCACCTGCCACCCCCCCCCCCCCCCGCTAATTTTGTATTTTTAGTAGAGATGGGGTTTCACCATCTTGGCCAGGCTGGTCTTAAACTCTTGACCTCGTGATCTGCCCACCTGGGTCTCCTGAAGTGCTGGGATTACAGGTGTGAGCCACCACGCCCCACCAGGACTGTTGTTAAAACTCAGTAAGATAGGCTAGGTGTGGCGGCTCACACCTGTAATCCCAGCACTTTGGAGGCTGGGGAAGGAGGCTAAGATCAGGAGTCTGAGATCAGTTTGGGCCACATAGCAGGACCCCCCCACCACATACCAGTCCTACAAAAAAGCAACTCAAAAAAGTGATGCCTTCAGGCAGAGTGTGGGTGCTACTTTGTTCAAGCCTGACATAAGTGTGAGTTTGGGACATCAATTCTGCTCTGAATACCACAGACAGCCCATGTCATAGAGCATTTCTATTTGATTGACTGATTGATTGAATGAACGGAATCTTGCTCTGTTGCTGGGCTAGAGTGCAGTGGTGCAATCTTGGCTCACTGCAACCTCCGCCTCTTGGGTTCAAGCACCTCCCGCCTCAGCCTCCTGAGTAGCTGGGATTACAGGCATGCGCCAGCACGCCCAGCTCATTTTTGTATTTTTAGTAGAGATGGGGTTTCACCATGTTAGCCAGGATGGTCTCGATCTCTTGACCTCGTGATCTGCCCGCCTTGGCCTCCCAAAGTGCTGGGATTACAGGGGTGAGCCACCGCACCGAGCTGTCGTAGAGCATTTCCCTTTGTGCCCACCCAGCCCCCAAGGGAGGCGTTTTTTGTTGTTGTGTTTTTTTTGGAGACAGAGTCTCGCTGTGTCACCCAGGCTAGAGTGCAATGGCGCAATCTTGGCTCGCTGCGACCTCCAGGGAGGTGTAGTTTTTATCGCTCCCCTAAACCCCCGTTGATGGACAGACGAGGTAAAAGCCCTGGATCAAAGTCACACAGTGCATAAGAGGTTCCTGACCACACCCTGCAAGGCATCCAGCCAAACCTCAGCAATTCACAATCTCATTGAGCAGCTCGCCTTGAAGACTCGAGTTTGCTCTCCAACTGTTCCTTCTGTCCTTGCAGGCTCCAGTCAAGGTCAGTGCCCAGCTCCCTGCTCTGGGACACTCAGCAGCCACCCCTCCTTCCTGGGTAAGGAGGGAGGGAGCTACCAAGGAGGCAGGGACATCCTTGTAGAACATTCTGCTGTATTTATTTATTTATTTTATTGTTTATTTATTTGAGACAGAGTCTGACTACATCCTTGTAGAACATTCTGCTGTATTTATTTATTTATTTATTTATTTGAGACAGAGTCTGACTCTGTTGCTCAGGCTGGAGTGCAGTGAGGCAATCTCGTCTCACTGCAACCTCCACCTCCCGGATTCAAGCAATTCTTCTGCCTCAGCCACCTGAGTAGCTGGGATTACAGGCACCCACCACCACGCCTGGGTAATTTGTTTTGTTTATTTGTTTGTTTGTTTTTGAGACGGAGTTTCGCTCTTATTACCCAGGCTGGAGTGCAATGGCGCGATCTCGGCTCACCGCAACCTCCGCCTTCTGGGTTCAAGCAATTCTCCTGCCTCAGCCTCCCGAGTAGGTGGGACTACAGGCACGTGCCACCATACCCAGCTAATTTTTGTATTTTTAGTAGAGACGGGGTTTCACCATGTTGACCAGTGATCTCTTGACCTCGTGATCCACCCGCCTTGGCCTCCCAAAGTGCTGGGATTACAGGCGTGAGCCACCGCGCCCGGCCTGTTTTGTATTTTTAGTAGAGACGGGGTTTCACTATGTTGGCCAGGCTGAACACATATACCCTTATATGTATACAATATATATACACTCATACACTACCATGTACATATGTCCATTTGCACACATCTGTATGTGCATACAGTGTATGAATCCCCATGTACACATTACACGCAATGCAAACACATCCACCCGTGTACACACACCACCTTGAACGCAATGTATACACATCTGTATAAACACACTCCAGGCCGGGCGCGGGGGCTCCCGAGGCGGGCAGATTACCTGAGGTCAGGAGTTTGAGACCAGCCTGACCGACATGGAGAAACCCCTCTACTAAAAATACAAAATTAGCCGGGCGTGGTGACACATAGCTGTAACTCCAGCTACTTGGGAGGCTGAGGCAGGAGAATTGCTTTGAACACAGGAGGCGGAAGTTGCAGTGAGCAGAGATCACAGCATTACACTTCACCTTGGGCAACAAGGGCGAGACTCCATCTCAAAAAAAAAAAAAAAAAAAAAACAGGAAAAAAACGAAACACTCCCAATACCTGCCCATACACATATGCACATTCGTGCCAAGTATTTACACACCCAAAGTAAAACCACACTCAGATGAACCCACGCAACGCCTGCCTGCCCCCGCACGACCCGTCCCCTGGCGTCCCGGGCCTCCATCTCCCAGCTAACATGTCCCACTTTCCCCCCCGACAGCCATGCTGATCAGCCAGGTGACTTTCTCCTTTCCCATGGTCCACTTCGTCCTCTTTGTCTTTACGGCGTCCACTGTATTTCACGTTCAGCAGCGGCTAGCAAAGATTCAAGCCACATGGGAGTTACAGGAGCAGATGCTAGCTCTGGGCTCGACGTCAGAGGTGCTGGGACCCAGCGAGCCCAGGGGCATATGGACGATCAATGCAATAGGCCGCCTGGGGAACCAGATGGGCGAGTACGCCACGCTGTACGCCCTGGCCAAGCTGAACGGGCGGCTCGCCTTCATCCCGGCCCAGATGCACAGCACCCTGGCCCCCATCTTCAAGATCACGCTGCCAGTGCTGCACAGCACCGTGGCCAGCAGCATCCGCTGGCAGAACTACCACCTGAACGACTGGATGGAGGAGGAGTACCGCCACATCCCGGGGGAGTACGTCCGCCTCACGGGCTACCCCTGCTCCTGGACCTTCTACCACCACCTCCGCCAGGAGATCCTCCAGGAGTTCACCCTGCACGACCACGTGCGGGAGGAGGCCCAGAGGTTCCTGCGGGGCCTGCGGTTGAATGGGAGCCTGCCGGGCACCTTTGTGGGTGTCCATGTGCGGCGGGGGGACTACGTCCACGTCATGCCACGGGTGTGGAAGGGGGTGGTGGCCGACCGGCACTACCTCGAGCAGGCCCTGGACTGGTTCCGGGCTCACCACAGCTCCCCCATCTTCGTGGTCACCAGCAACGGCATGCCCTGGTGTCGGCAGAACATCGACACCTCCCATGGCGATGTGGTGTTTGCTGGCAATGGCATCGAGGGCTCACCCGCCAAAGATTTTGCACTGCTCACGCAGTGTAACCACACCATCATGACCATTGGGACGTTCGGGATCTGGGCTGCCTATCTCGCGGGCGGGGACACCATCTATCTGGCCAATTACACCCTCCCGGACTCCCCTTTCCTCAAAATCTTTAAGCCAGAGGCAGCCTTCCTGCCGGAGTGGATGGGGATCGCTGCAGACCTGTCCCCCTTACTCAAGCACTGATACTGGCCTTGCCTTTGAAATCCTGTCTCCTTCTCTGGCTCCCTCAAGATGAGTGCTGGGGCATGAGAAGCATGCTGTTCCATGAACAGGACCCTCCTCTCCTGTGAAGATGTTTTGGGCTGCAAGTAACAGAAATCTCCATGAACGATGGCTGGGCGCCATAGCTTACGCCTGTAATCCCAGCACTTTGGGAAGCTGAGGCGGGTGGATCACTTCAGGTCAGGAGTTCAAGACCAGCCTGGCCAACATGGTGAAAGCCTGTCTCTACTAAAACAAAAAATAAGCCGGGCATGGTGGTGCACCTCCGTAATCCCAGCTACTTGGGAGGCTGAGGCAGGAGAATCACTTGAACCCAGGAGGCAGAGGTTGCGGTGAGCCAAGATGGTGCCACTGTACTCCAGCCTGGGTGACAGACCAAGACTATGCATCCAAAAAAAGTCTGGGAGTGGTGGCTCACACCTGTAATCCAAGCACTTTGGAAGGCCAAGGCAGGTGAATCACGACGTCAGGAGTTCAAGACTAGCCTGGCCTAGATGATGAAACCTCATCTCTACTAAAAATACAAAAAAGTTAGCCAGGTGTGGTGGCAGGTGCCTGTAGTCCCAGCTACTTTGGGAGGCTGAGGCAGATAACTGCTTGAACCCAGGAGGCAGAGGCTGCAGTCAGCTGAGATTGCACCACTGCACTCCAGCCTGGGCGACAGAGACTCCATCTCAAAAAAAAAAAAAAGAACAGGTTCAAAGACCATCATCATATGTATCACACGGGACCACAAGTGGCCCAGTCCACAGTCAGTTAATTTAGCAGCTCCACAAAGTCATCAGTACCCTGAGCTCCTTCCATCTTCATATACTGTGCCACCATCTCTTAGCTGTGTCATCTCCTGGTGCCGAAAGGGCTGCGACACACACAGCCATCACATGCAGATAATTCCTTTCAAAAACAGCAGAAAGAGGCTTGTTCTTATCTTGGTCCCTTTCGAAGAATGAGTGAAACCTTCCTAAGCCTTCCAGTGACTTCCCCCCAAATCCGATTGGTGGGAATTACCACATACCAATGTGGCCCCAATAAGAGGCACAAGACATGAGACTTCTGGGATTAGTTTAGGCTCAGATTCTGCAGTTGGGAAGTTGATTGGTCACCGCTGAAGGACATGCAGCTTGCAGAAAATTAGGGCGGTGTTACCAAGGAAAAAAGGGGAAATGGCTTTAGGGTAGACAATAGGGATGCCCCGAGAGGTTGTCCAGGTTGTTCACTGCGCAAAGGCCCCGGTCAAGAAGGCAAGTGGGGTTTAAACAGACCCAGAGTGTACTCGTCAAACCAAGTGTCCTTGGCATTGTGTCCATGCAGAGAGCTCACTGTTTGCTAGTTAGTCCATCTGGAAGCGGACCCTTTTTCCAGTTTGCACAAATGTGCCATATTGGCTGAGAGCTGGCATGCATCCAAATCCCTCTATCCCACTTCTTCAATCCTGGCTTCCTAGGGCCTGGGATTATCATCGCTGAGAACTCAGAGACCAGCCTGGCTCAGTGAATTTCAGGGCATTCCATTCATTCTTTCAGTAAATGTCAGGCCATGCAACCCTCCACAGCGTCCTTCCCCCTTAGAGGATGCAATTGTAACCATTACACAGACATCAAGGAAATGATACTTATTTAACCACCAGTGTGAACACAGTCAAGGAGCGGGGTATTCCCAGCTACCAGCCAGGTTGAGGTGGGAGGATTCCTTGATGCCAGAAGTTCGATACTGTAGCACCTGATGATTGCACTTGTGAATAGCCATTGCACTGCAGCCTGGACAACCTAGTGAGACCCTGATTCTTACAAATAAATAAATAAACAAACACCATCATGACTTTGGGGATGAGAGAAGAGGTTCTCTGAGAGTTTATTACATGGGTATCATATGAACTCCAAAATACATCTTAAGCCAGGCATGGTGGCTCACGCCTGTAATACCACCACTTTGGGAGGCTAAGGAGAGCCGATCACCTGAAGTCAGGAGTTTGAGACTAGCCTGGGCAACATAGTGAAGCCCTGTCTCTACTAAACATACAAAAGCTTACCCAGGGGTGGTGGCACACACCTGTAGTCCCAACTACTCAGAAGGCTGAAGCAGCAGAATCGTTTGAACCTGGGAGGCAAAGGTTGCAGTGAGCTGAGATCACACCATTGCACTCCAGCCTGGACAACAGAGTGAGACTGTCTAAAAAAAAAAAAAAAAAAAAAAAAAAAATCTTAGGAGTAGGTGGAATTCTATCATAAGTCTGGATCAAAAAGGAAACTGGCCAGGTGCGATGGCTCATGCCTGTAATCCGAGCACTTTGGGAGGCTGAGGCGGACGGATCACTTGAGGTTAAGGGTTCAAGACCAGCCTGGCCAACATACTGAAACACTGTCTCTACTAAAAATACAAAATTAGCCAGGTGTGGTGGTGCATGCCTGTAATCCCAGCTACTAGGGAGGCTGAGGCAGGAGAGTCACTTGAAACCGGGAGATGGAGGTTGCAGTGAGCTGAGATGGCACCATTGCACTGCAGCTTGGGCAACAAGAGTGAAACTTCATCTAAAAGAAAAAGGCAACTTTTACAATGATGTTATGGATCTCAGTATTATAGTATTTTCTCCAGACTACCCACAAACGTGTTGTGCACCTATCATGTATCAGAAAGCAGTTTAGGAGACACAATTTCTGCTCTCAAGACTGCACTAACAAATCACTTCAAAATATAATTGGGGCTGGGTGTGGTGGCTCATGCCTGTAATCCCAGCACTTTGGGAGGCCAAGGTCATTAGATCACCTGAGGTCAGGTGTTCGAGACCAGCCTGGCCAACATGGTGAAACCCCATCTCTACTCAAAATACAAAAATTAGCCAGGCGTGGTAGTGGGTGCCTGTAATCCCAGCTACTCAGGAGGCTGAGGCAGGAGAATTGCTTGAACCTGGGAGACAGAGGTTGCAGTGAGCTGAGATGGCACCACTGCACTCCAGTACTCCAGCTTCAGCTTCAGCGAAAGAGCAAGATTCTGTGTCAAATAATAAAATATACATACGTATATATAATTGGTACAGGCCAGGTACAGTGGCTTATGCCTGTGATCCCAATACTTTGGGAGGCCAAGATGGAGGATCGCTTGAGATCAGGAGTTCAAGACCAGCCTGGGCAACATAGGGAGATACTGTCTCTACAAAAAATAAAAAACTGCCGGGCCCAGTGGCTCACGCCTATAATCCCAGCACTTTGGGAGGCTGAGGTGGGTGGATCACAAGTTCAGGAGTTCAAGACCAGTCAGGCAAAGATGGTGAAACCCCATCTCTACTAAAAATAGAAAAATTAGCCAGATGCATTGGTGGGCACCTGTAATCCCAACTACTTGGGAGGCTGAGACAGGAGAATCACTTGAACCCTGGACGCGGAGGTTGTGGTGAGCCGAGATCGTGCTGTTATACTTTAACCTGGGCAACAAAGCAAGACTCCGTCTCAAAATAAATAAATAAAATTGTGCCGGGCGCGGTGGCTCACGCCTGTAATCCCAGCACTTTGGGAGGCCGAGGCGGGTGGATCACGAGGTCAAGAGATCGAGACCATCCTGGTCAACATGGTGAAACCCCGTCTCTACTAAAAATACAAAAAATTAGCTGGGCGTGGTGGCACGTGCCTGTAGTCCCAGCTACTTGGGAGGCTGAGGCAGGAGAATTGCCT
>PVKV010039726.1:0-12806 GCA_004027835.1 Alouatta palliata | reverse complement strand
ACTGCAACCTCCACCTCCCAGGTTCAAGTGATTCTCCTGCCTTAGCCTCCTGAGGAGCTGGGATTATAGGCATGTCACGCCTGGCTAATTTCATATTTTTAGTAGAGACAGCGTTTCACCATGTTGGCCAGGCTGATCTTGAACTCCTGACCTCAAGTGATCTGCCTGCCTCAGCCTCTCAAAGTGCTGGGATTACAGGCGTGAGCCCCTGCACCCCCTACAGTGTCATTCTTTATACCTCTTAATAGAATAATGGATCTGGGCTTTGAGCATCAGCGGCTCTTAGACATCACACTGAGAGCAACCAAGCATTATATGTCTTGATGGTAGCCGTACAATACATCATTTTAAAGAGTAGTTTTCTGAAAAACAAAACAAACCTGAATCAGCTCAGGCTTCTACATCTAACTACCAATTTGTGGGAAATACAGGAGACAGGAAAATGTCCTTTGATACTTGTGGGTGCAATCAGCAAAATCCAAACCTTGGGAAAATCTACAGGGAGAACAACCCAGTTTCTTTAAGAAAAGATTACAGAGGGGGCAAAGAGAAATGGAAAAAGAAACCAGAGACTTAATAATCTGAGCAGGCTGGGCGCAGTGGCTTACACTGGTAATCCCAGCACTTTGGGGGCTGAGGCAGGAGGATCACTTGAGCCCAGGAGTTTAAGACCAGCCTGAACAACATAGTGAGATCCCATCTTTACAAAAAATAAAAAACTGGAGCCAGGCATGGTGGCAGGTGCTTGTATTCCCAGCCACTTGGGAGGCTTAGGTGGGAGGATCGCTTTCATTCTAGGTTGCGGTGAGCTGTGATCATACCAGTGTACTCCAGCCTGGGACACAGATTGAGACCCCATATTAAACAAGGAGAATCTGAGCAACAAGGAATTGGAAAATAAAATTTAAAAACAATGACAATAATACCTCATTATTGATTCATTAATTGTAACAAATATATTAATGTTAATAATATCGGAAACTGGGTAAGTGGTATATGGGAGCCATAGAAACGATCTTCGCAATTTTCTTGTAAATCTAAAGCTGTCCTGAAAAGTGTAGTTTATTTTTTAAATACTATTTACAATAGCAGTTTAGAACATCATTCTGTGGTTTGATTGTGTTCTCCAGAGGTTATGTGTTAGAAACGTAATCCTCATTATGTTAGAAACATAATGCAACAGTGTTGAGAGATGGGACCTTTAAGAGGTATTAGGTGATGAGGGCTCTGTCCTCATGAATGGATTAATGCCCTTATCTCAGGAGTGGGTTCGTCATAAGGGGAGTGGGTTCCCGATAGAAGGGTAAGTTTATCCCTCTCCTCTCTCTTGCCGTCTCTCACCTTCTTGCCTTCTGCCAGGGAAGGACATAATAAGAAGGGCTTCACCAGATGCTGGCACCTTAATATCAGCCTTTCAGCCTCCGGAACTATGAGAAATAAGTTGCTGCAGTCTGTGGTATTCTGTTACAGCAATACAAACCTAAGACACATCAGATATCTAGAAATACTTCTAATGAAAGACATTTCTGTGGTTTGCCCCAGCAAATCTCATGCTGAGGCTTGGTCACCATTGTAGCAGTGTGGTGTGCCTTTAAGAGGTGATTAGATTGTTAAGATGGATAAACGTTTTCCTTATGAGACTGGGTCAGAATAGATTGATTTTCGCAGACCTATGCGAATGAGTTTTCATGTAGTGAGGCTGCCTCTCGTGTTTGCTGTTTCCGTACACTCCTAGTTCCCCTTCAGTTTCCCCACCATATTTTCATGTGTCCTGTAGCTCCCCCAGTCTTGAACTTCTCAGAACCATAAGCTAAATAAACCATTTTCTCTTTGTAAATTACCTAGTCTCAGGCATTCTGTTACAGCAGTACAGAATGGAGACCCTCCAAATCTCATGCTGAAATGTGATTCCCAGTGTTGGAAGTGGTGCCTGATGGGAGGTGATTGGATCGGTGGGTCCCTCATGAATGGTTTAATGCATCCTTTATGATAAATGAGTTCTCATGTAATCTGGGGTTTTTTTGTTTGTTTTTTGTTTTTTTTTTCAGATGGAATCTTGCTCTGTCACCGAAGCTGGAGTGCAGTGGCAAAATCTCGGCTCACTGCAGCCTCCACCTCCCAGGTTCAAACAATTCTCCTGCCTCAGCCTCCTGAGTAGCTGGGATTATAGGCGTGTGCCACCACACCTGGCTTTTTTTTTTTTTTTTTTTTAACAGAGACAAGGTTTCACCATGTTGCTCAGGCTGGTCTTGAACTTCTGACCTCAGATGATCTACCTGCCTTGGCCACCAAAAGTGCTGGGATTACAGGTGTGAGCTACTGCACCTGGCCAGTGATCTGATTAAGAGTCTGATAACTCCCCTTGTCTCTCTCTCGTGCTCCCTCACTTACCATATGATGTGCTGGCTTCCCCTTTGCCTCACCAGAAGCAGATGCTGGCCCCATGCTTCTTGTACAGCCTGCAGAACCGTGAGCCAGAACAACCCACTTTTCTCTATAAAGTATGTCGCCTCAGGTATTTCTAGGACTGCAAGAATGGACTAACAGAGTGGACTCAGGTAGACATGAGACCTCCACCCTGAAAACGACACAGCGTTGCTGAGTGAAACCAAAGGCATGAATAAGTGAAGAGTTAAACCACGTTCGTAGATTGAAGACTCTTTGTTAAGATGTTCCTTCTCTGTGAAATGATACATAGACTGAACACAATTCTTTATCAAAATTCCAGCAGGCTATTTTGAAGAAAGAGACAAGAAAAATTTACAGAGAAATTCAGAGGATCTAGTAACCAAACAATACTGAAAAAGAAGAAAAACATTGGATGATTTACACTACGTGATTTTAAAACTCACAGTAAAACTATAGTAATCAAGACAGTATTGCATTGGGGTGAGCATAGACGAATTAATGGAGTGGAGTAAGGAGTCTAGAAAAACACCCATGTGTATATGGTCGATTGATTTTTCCACAGAGATACCAAGCCAGTTAAAGAGAGAAAAGAAACCTGATGATCATGGCTGTACCAGCTGATTATACACATGGAAAACAGCCTCAACCCCTGACTCATACCATACACAAAAATGAATTCAAGGTGATCAGAGACTTAAATGTAAATCCCAGAGCCATAAGGCTTTTAGAAGAAAAACAGGAAAAGATCCTCATAACCTTTAGTAGACAGAGATTCCTTGGTCAAGATACAAGTACTATCCATAAAAGGAACAAAAATTCAATAAATTGGCCTTCATGAAAAGTAAAATTTTCTGTTCATCAAAAGACTCCGTTAAGAAAATTGATAAGCTACAGGCTGAGGAAGAATATTTGCATCGCATAAAACTGAGAAAGGACTTGTATCAGGGATACATAGGAACCCCTAATAATCCTAAAAAGGCAATCATTCCAACTGAAAGTGGGCAAAAGGCTTGAACAGGCATTTCACAAAAGGCGATAGACACATTTTGGGAGGCCGAGGCAGGAGGATCACTTGAGCCCAGGAGTTCAAAACCAGCCTGGGCAACACAAGGAGTCCCCATCTCTACCCCCCCGAAAAATGCTTCAGTTCTTTAAATTAGCTGGGCATGGTGACACATGCCTATAATCCAGCCACTTGGGAAGCTGAGCAGGAGAATTACATGAGCCCAGAAGTTGGAGGTTGCAGTAAGCTATGATGGCACCACTGCACTCCAGTCTGGGTGACAGAATGACACCCTGCCTCAAAAAAATACACACACACAGATGTTTAATCAGTGAAGGAAAAGGTGCTCATTATCATTAGTCACCAGGGAAATGTAAATTAAACTTGGGAGACAAGAATGGCTATTAAGTCAAAAGAATGACAGCATCAAATAGCAAGGGTGTGGAACATCTGTAATTCTGACATAAGAATAACAGCATGTATCGGTGAGGATGTGGCACATCTGGAATTCTGACAAGAATTACAGCATCATGTATCAGCGAAGATGTGGAACATTGGGAATTCTGACATAATGCCATCATGTATCGGCAAAGATGTGGAACATCTGGAATTCTGACATAATGACATCATGTATCAGCGAGGATGTGGAACATCTGAAATTCTGACATAATGACATCGCATATCAGCGAAGATGTGGAACATCTGGAATTCTGACAGAATAACATCATGTATTGGCGAAGATGTGGAACATCCAGAATTCTGACATAAGAATGACATCACGTATCGACGAGGATGCGAAACATCTGGAATTCTCACATGAATGACAAGTATCAGCAAGGATGTGGAACATCTGGAATTCTGACATAAAGAATGACGCACACAAAAATGAAAATAAAATGACAACATTAAATATCGACGAGGATGTGGAACATCTGAAATTCGGACAGAATGACACCATCATGTATCGGTGTGGATGTGGAACATCGGGAATTCTGATAGAATGACAACATGTATTGGCAAGGATGTGGAACATCTGGAATTCTGACAGAATGACAGCATCAAGTATTGGCGAGGATGTGGAACATCTGGAATTCTGACATGAGAATTACAGCATCACATATCGGCGAAGATATGGAACATCAGGAATTCTGACATAAGAATGACGTCAGGAATTCTGACAGAATAACAGCATCACGTATTGGCGAGGATGTGGAATATCTGGAATTCTGACATAATAACACATATTGGCCAGGATGTGGAACATTGGGAATTCTGACATAAAGAATGACACACACAAAAAAACGAAAACAAAAGAGTGACAACATTAAGTATCGGTGAGGATGTGGAACATCTAGAATTCTGACATGATAGCATCACATATCGGTGAGGATGTGGAACATCTGGAATTCTAACAGAATGACAGCATCGTATCTGCGAGGATGTGGAACATCTGGAATTCTGACAAGAATGACAATTATCGAGGATGTGGAACATCTGGAATGCTGACATAAGAATGACAGGTATCGGCGAGGATGTGGAACATCTAAAATTCGACAGAATGACAGCATCACATATCGGCGAGGATGTGGAACATCTGGAATTCTGACGTAAGAATGACAAGTGTCAGCGAGGATGTGGAAACCGGGAATTCTGACAAAAGAAAGACAAGTATTGGTGAGGATGTGGAAATCTGGAATGCTGACATAAGAATGACTATCGATGAGGATGTGGAACATCTGGAATTCTGACAGGATGACAACATGTATCAGCGAGGATGTGGAACATCTGGAATGCTGAGTGACAAGGATCAGCGAGGATGTGGAACATCTGGAATGCTGACATAAGAGTGACTATCGGTGAGGATGTGGAACATCTGGAATTCTGACGTAAAGAATGACATTAAGTATCGGTGAGGATGTGGAACATCTGGAATTCTCACATATTGGTGATGAGAATATAAGCCATGATACTCATTTTCAAAAGCAGCTTGGCAGTTTCTTATAAAACCTTATGATCCAGCAATGGCAGGATCAAATTACCAGATATTTTCCCAAGAAAAATGAAAACATAAGAAGTATACAAGGAAATTTATAGTAGCCCCATTCATAGTGGCCTAAAATTGGAAGCAACCTAAATGTCCTTCAACAAGAGAATGAATGGCAAGTTGTGGTGTCCATACAATGGACCACTACTTAGCAATGAAATGAATGAACTGCTCATATACACACCAATAGGATGAGTCTCAGAAATATGTTGAAAGAAGCTTCACATCAAGAGTACATGCCATCTAATCCCATTTACATTAGTCCCCCTTATCTGTGGGAGATGCATTCCAAGCCCCAAAGTGGGTGCCTGAAACCACAGGTGGTACCAAACCCTGTACATGGTACACAGTTTTTCCTCTACGATAACAGGTGAGGAATGTAAACAACACAGATAGTTGGAGACAGGGAGGATTCACCTCCCAAGCGGGACAGAGCAGGATGGCACAAAATTTCATTGCGATACTCAGGATGGCTTGCAATTTAACATGTATGGATTGCTTATTTCTAGAATTTTTCCATTTAATATATTTGGACTGTGGTTGACTGTACGTAACTGAAACTGTACAAAGCAAAACTTCACATGAGGTGGGGGCTGCTGTATATAAAATTCAAATACTATACAGACAAAACTAATCTGTGGTAATAGAAATCAGATAGTGAGGATGAGGGTAGGATTGATTTGAAAGGGGCAGAGGAGCGTGAGAGAACTTTCTGGGGGGATGGAAGTGTTCAATATCTTGTTATTATTGGTGAGTACATGAGTGTGTATGACTGTCAAACTTATCCAACTAAACACTAGAGATGTATATGTTTTCCACATGTTAATTATATATATATACACACACACACACATATATATATATATATATATATATATATATATGTTTTAAAAGAGACTTGAGAGGCTGGGCGCAATGGCTCACACTATAATCCCAGCATGTTGGGGGCTGAGGCGGGTGGATCACAAGGTCAGGAGTTTGGGACCAGCCTGGCCAACACAGTGAAACCTCGTCTCTACTACAGATACAAAAATTTGCCAGGCGTGATGGCGGGCACCTATAATTCCAGCTACTCAGGAGGCTGCGGCAAGAGAATTGCTTGAACCCGGGAGGGAGAGGTTGCAGTGAGCCAGGACTGTGCCACTGCACTCCAGCCTGGGTGACAGAGCAAGACTCTGTCTCAAAAAAACAGAGAGAGACTTGAGAGACATATTAGCCAATCGCTATATGTGATCTTTATTTGGATCCTGATTAAAACAGACTTTTTGAGATAGGATCTCAGTCACCCAGGCTGGAGTCCAGTGGTGTCGTCACAGCTCACTGTGGCCTTGATCCCCTGGGCTCAAGTGATCCTCCTGCCTCAGCCTCCACCGAGCCCAGCTAGTTTTGTTTGTGCGTTTGCTTTTGTAAATACAGGGTCTCAGTGTGTTACCCAGTCTGGCTTCAAACTTCTGGCCTCAGGCGATCTTCTCACCTCGACCTCCCAAAATTCTAGGATTATAGGCATGAGCCACTGTGCCCAACCAAAATAAACTATTTAAAAAATGGTAAGAGAATGAAGGAAATGTGGTCACTGACTGGATAGATATGTGATGATTGATATATGTTTTAGATGTGATAATGGTTTTGAGATTTTTTTTTTCAGGAGTGCTTATCTTTCAGAGATGCATATTGAAACATTTACAGATGAAATGATAGAATTCTAGGATTTGCTTCAAAATAATTGAAGGGGTGGGGGAACATGTGAGGGTGTAAATCAGACAAGACTGGCTGTGTCGTGACAGTTGTGATGCTGACCTTGGCACGTGCTACTGTTCTCTGTGTTTTCATAGATGTTTGATATTTTTGCTATTGAATAGTTTAAGTGATATGCACTCCTAAAAAGTTTCAAGTGTCATAGGAACATACACATATGGGATGAAATTCCCCATCGTCTCACCCTTCGGAGAGACCACCATTTACTGTATAAGCTTTCAAACAGTTTTTGGTTGTATCTTTTTAAATAAAATGGGCCCGTGCTCTGCACGAGATTCCACAGCAAAGCAGCATTGTTTTGTTTTTACCTAAATCTGGACGTCTTTCCATGTCAGTATTGCCTCAGCCTTTATAACACCTGCAAGGTTGTTCCATTTATTCTTTTTTTCCTTCAAGACATCTTCAGTAAGCACTTATCGTACACCAAGCACCGTATTTGGTGCTAGTTAACAGAGGTGAACAGAGTAGTTTCTTTCTGGCATGGAACTTAAACCTAATGGGGGAACCAGGTAATAAGGAAGCCAGCCAGCTGAGATGTAACTTCAGTTTTGTGATATTAGGAAAGAGACATACTTGGCAGTGCTAGAATAAGGGAGTTGCCTACTGAAGTGGGTAGTCACGGAGGGCCTCTCTGAGGAGGTGAGACTGAGGCAGGGACCCGAGGCCTAGGGAAGGAGACTGCCATGTGAGGAGCCTACAGGGCTTGGAACGTGGGGGTGTGGCAAAGCAGGGGAGCGGGTCAGCCGGGCCAAGCAGGGCGACGAAGAAGGAAGTGTGAGGTACGAAGGTCCTGAGGGCAAAGGACCCTGGTGTGTCCCAGAAGTTTAAAAGGCTAGCATAACAGGCCCAGCAGGGAAGGTGGAAAGTAGCAAGAAGGGGCCAGACAGCCGGCAGGACCGAGTTCACAGTCAGGAGTTTGGATTTTATTTTCGGTGTCATAGGAAGAGGCTGCTGAAGAGTTGCAGCATTATACCCCTGTGCCATAATTTGTTTTATCAATCCCTTGTAAATAGATACGTAGATTGTTTCCAGCTTTTCAGTAATATAAAACCACACCAGAACGTAGGCTTTATGAGAACAGTATTGATCCATTTTGCTCACTGAATAGCTCTCTTACTCTGTTACACAGTCTGAAAAAGTGGGCTTTCAGTAAATATTGGTTGAATTAATGAATACTGCAAAAATACTTGCATATCTTTATACGTTATTCCCCTTCTTTCATTGAAATGCATTCTTACTTGTGAAATTGCTGGTTTAGGTAGTATATGTATTTATAGTTTTGCTTTTTGAATAAATTGCTTTCAAAAAAGGTTATACTAATTTATGCTCCCCAAAAGCATTTTCAAATTTAAGACAAAACGTTAGTTATCCTGGCTGGGCGTGGTGGCTCAGGCCTGTAATCCCAGCTACCCAGGAGGCTGAGGCAGAAGAATGCTTGGACCTGGGAAGCAGAGGTTGCAGTGAACCAAGATCATGCCACTGCACTGCAGCCTTGGCAACAAGAAGGAAACTCCGTCTCAAAAAAAAAAAAAAAAAAAAAGATAAAACATTAGTTATTCCTAGAGTTTGTGTAATAGGCTTACAGTGCTAGATTAATCAACTCCCAGGGATGTTTTCAAGAATTTACGAGTCCAGGTCTGGTTGTATTTTCCTTTGAGTTCAGGAGCATGTTGAGCGTTTCTGTCCCAGGCTGTAGGCTGATGACGGCAGGGACTGTGTCTCTGTCCCAGGCGGTAGGCTGATGATGGCAGGGACCGCGTCTCTGTCCCAGGCTGTAGGCTGATGATGGCAGGGACTGCGTCTCTGTCCCAGGCTGTAGGCTGATGACGGCAGGGACCGCATCCCTGTCCCAGGCTGTAGGCTGACGGCAGGGACCGCGTCCCTGTCCCAGGCTGTAGGCTGATGACGGGAGGGACCGCGTGTCTGTCCCAGGCTGTAGGCTGATGACGGCAGGGACCGCGTCTCTGTCCCAGGCTGTAGGCTGATGACGGCAGGGACCGTGTCCCTGTCCCAGGCTGTAGGCTGATGACGGCAGGGACCGCGTCCTTGTCCCAAGCTGTAGGCTGATGACGACAGGGACCGCGTCCCTGTCCCAGGCTGTAGACTGACGGCAGGGACCGCGTTTCTTTTGTTTACCGCTGTATCCCCAACGCCTCAGTGAGGTTCTTGGCCCATAGTTGCATCCACTGACTGCTTTGTCTGGTTTTTACTGCTGCTCACCACCAAAGGTTTCCAGTGTGGGTGGGCAAGTCTGTATTTCATAGGCAGGGAGTATCTTAAAATCAGGGTCTTTTCAGAATGAATTGATGTGAATTACTGATGTGTCATAAGAAACAAGTGCAGTACCATGCTGAGGGGCATGGGCTCTGGAGGAGTTTTGATTACTGGCCCTCCCACTTCTGTCTTGGGTAGGTCCCTTCTCTATGTTCTGATCTGTGAAATGAGGATAATAATAGAATCTTCCCCATAAGATTATAAGAAGTAAAAGTGTCTAGAATCATGCCTGAATCATCAAACTCATGATAGTTAACTATTATGCTTGTGATACTTCTTTGGATAATCATTAACCGTGCGTCTTTTTCTCCCATTTTCCAACAGCTGGAAGAAAAACTCAAAGAAAAAGTGGATCTAAGTCTGATTGAGCGAATCAATCTGACTGGAGAGATGGACACATTCAGCACGTACGTACCTCTCACACGTACGTACCTCGCACACATACGTGCCTCACACACATATACCTCGCACATGTACATCCCTCACACACATATGTTCCTCACACATGTATGTACCTTGCACGCTTGCTCACCACCTGCACTCTCTCTGCTACCCAGCAGCATGTCTAAGTCTGAGTGAATCAATCTGACTGGAGAGATGGACACATTTAGCACGTGCGTACCTCGCACGCGTACGTAGCTCGCGCACACTTTCTCGCCGCCTCCCCTTTAGCAGCATGCCTCAGGCTGTTGGCGTCAGTCACCGCAGAACCTAAGAGGTTTCTGTCGGGTCAGAATCTGTCCCTACAGGGCACTAAGAAGCAGCTTCAGAACCGGTGCCTCTGCCGTGTGCCTCCTCAAATGCAGTTGCTCTTTTCGCTTATGGGGTCTTGATTGTCTCACTGTGAAGAAGAAACACAGAGAAGACATTCTCCCTTGACCATCCCTGATCTGCTCCTGCCTAAACCCACAGAAGGCCAGGCCTACCTTCAGTGTTTTAATGTGTAAAGTAGAAATGGCTTGATTTTAGCCACTGAGGGTGTGAGAGTGTGGGGTGGCGGGGGCTCCATCCAGGAAGTTCAAGCAGTACAGCCTCCTTTCCCTGTTAGGACTGTGCGGCATTTTCGTTGTGGTCAGTCGGTGTTCCACTGCCATTAAACGAGACAGGCATGGGCCAAGCCTCAGCTTTCACATCAGCCACTTACTGAGGAAAACAATTCTCTTATTAGTTTATTTTCCCCATTTCTCTTAACTTTTTATTTTCTTCAGTTCTTTCGGAGAAAGATGTGAGCAGGGATACTGGGGGTGGTGACTGGGGAGACTGGCCAAGGACCCTATGTCCTGACAGGATGAGAACACACCCAGGTAAACCCAGGACACGAAGAAAGAGCCGGACTGCTCCTCCACTTTCATTCATTAAAGCTCAGACTTTGCTAATGAAACGATGAATCTGATTTTTACACAGCCCTAAAGCATTTGGAAGGGGCTGTGTCAGTCATTCAGACAGCTGTGTTTGAAGGGTGACCACAGTGATTTGTTTGATTTGCAGTGTCATCTCCAGTAGTATTCAGCTGCTGGTTCAGGATCTGGATGCTGCCTGTGATCCTGCCCTGACTGCCATGAGCAAGGTAAGGTCTTGGGAAATGGCGTCTTAAAAACTTCAGGAGCAGCCCAAGGTCTGTAGCTTCTCTGGGCTCATCAGAGCTTAAAGGATTGGCTGGGAGGAGGCTGGAAAGGCCCCACGAGTTCCTTCAAGCACTCACTTTATGCTGCTCCCTGGGTGCGGTCAGTTGGTTGTCCTTTTAGAATGAGATGGAGCATCACAGTATTGGAAGATGGCAAAAAAAAGAGAGATGAAGTGAATGTGTTTGATGAGTCTAAAAGAGATGCTGACTATGGTTTATTTTTATATTTTAGAGACAGGGTCTCTGTCACTCAGGCTGGAGAGCAGTGGTGCCATCATGGCTTACTGCAGCCTTGACCCTTGAATCGTCAGTCCTCCTGCCTCAGCCTCCTAGGTAGCTGAGACCACAGGCACATGCCACTGCGTCCAGCTACTTTTTAAATTTTTTGTAGAGCTAAGAGCCTTGCTGTGTTGCCCAAGCTGGTCTTGAACTCCTGGCTTCAAGCATTCGTCCTGCCGAGGCCTCCCAAAGTGCTAGGATTACAGGCATGAGCCACTGTGCCGAGCTGAGATGTCTTTGATTAGCATCTGACACATGCTGAAAACCTTGGTGTGGTCTCACCAGAATGGGTGTTTGCAGTAGTACTTAGAGCAGTAACTTCTGACTCATTCATTCTTGCCCACTGAGAGGTTTTTCCGACTCTTTCTGAGTTCTGGCGCCAATGCAAGATTATTTGATCAGGTTGTGAACTCTGGTTTTCTAATACTGTGCTGGACTATCAGTCAGCCTCTGGCCCTCAAAGTCCCCTCCTTTGACACTTACCACGTGCTACCTCATGTTCCTATTTTTGGCTTTTATGTGCCTGTGCCTTTTCCCAAATAAATGTAAATTCCATAAGTGCACAGACCATGTCTTTCTGTTTTCTTTCTTTTTTTTTTTTTTTGAGACGTAGTTTCACTCTTAATGCCCAGGCTGGAGTGCAGTGGCGTGATCTTGGCTCCCCGCAACCTTGCCTCCTGGGTTCAAGCGATTCTCCCACCTCAGCCTCCCCAGTAGCTGGGATTACAGGCACCCACCACCAGGCCCAGCTAATTTTTGTAATTTTAGTATAAATGGGATTTTTCCATGTTAGCCAGGCTGGTCTCGAACTCCTAACCTCAGGTGATCTGCCCGCTTCAGCCTCCCAAAGTGCTGGAATAACAGGCATGAGCCACCACACCCGGCCTAGACCATGGCTTTTACCACTCTTATCTCTCATGTAGGCTTGAGTATGGGAGACTCACTTTTGTTGAAGTTGGAAATGGGCCTTTTTTACGGCAAACCCAAATCACAGGAAGCTGCTACTCTAGAACTTTGTAGAGCAGGGGTCTGCAGACTATAGCCTGGGAACCAAAGTTTGCCTACTGCTCGTTTTTGAAAATAAAGTTTTATTGGAGTACATTCATGTTCCTTTATTTACTTATGGCTGCCTTTTTACAATACAGTGGTAGAATTGTCATTGCAACGGAGACTGCATAGCCCACAAAGCTAAAAAGAAAGTAAGATATTTACTATCTGACCCTTTTCAGAAAGTGTTTGCCAATATCTGCTCTAGAGTCATAGGCTCTTGCAGCATTCTTGGAAATTCTGGAGAAAGAATTTCTTGGGGTTGTATTGGCCAGTAGCAGAGGGCAGTGGGAAGAACACTCAGTTTGGAGTCAGACAGACCTAACTCTTCCCGTGTTTCCTCTGGGTGTTGAGCAAATCACTTCACCTGT
>PVKV010039725.1:0-12808 GCA_004027835.1 Alouatta palliata | reverse complement strand
GTCCTAGTGCGTCTGTACGTCTTAGCGCGTCTGTGCGTCCTAGTGCGTCTGTACGTCTTAGTGCGTCTGTGGGTCCTAGTGTGTCTGTACGTCTTAGTGCATTTGTGCATCCTAGTGCACTCTGTGTGGCGGAGGTCTGAGCATGGCGGGGCTCTGACCTTGGCCTGGGTCACGGAGTGTAGCTTCTCCTTGCAGGCCTGCTCCACTGCCGCCAGCGCCTCCATGGCCTTCCAGTTCTTCTCCCGGAGTTCCTGGAGGGGACACACGAGAAAGCTCAGCAGTCCGTGCTGGTCAGTTGCTGATACATCCCTCACAAGCTGCCTAAGCTGGTCTCAGCCACAGCAGGGCCCGGAGACCCTCCCTGATGCCACCCTGACCCACAGAGGATGTGTCACGGGACAAAACGCCCTTTCCTTGGCCCATGACCATGGTGCCTGAACACAAGGCCTGGGTGCCACAGCCTGAGGTGGGCGGTGTAGCACAGGGTGAAGAGGTACCACCCTTTCAATGAAGACACCACTAGCCAGTGGGAGAAGGGAGTGCCAGCCTGTGTCCTCAGAGAGAAGAGGTTCCTGCCACCAAACGGCTAGTGCTGATCCTTGGGCCTACTCTGCCAAAGCCTGGCACAGGGAGGCCTAGACCGGGTCCTGCCTTGGGAAGCTGCAGCCTCTGTAGGGAGCAACCAGGACAGCTGGCAAGCCTGGCTCTGTGAGGAGGGAGCAGGAGGGTGTGGCCAAGGCCACACCAGGACAGTGGGCACACCACCTGCCCAGCTTCTACACCCCCTCTCCTGGGTCCAGGATCCCCACTTGGGGCGACCACATGACTCAGGCCAGGCCAACAGCATACTGTCCCCACCCCAGGGATGACTCTGCACTTGAGCAAGTGGTACAGGCTGATCCACAGGCTGGGTCTTTGGTGGAACTCAGGGGTAAGCAGAAGCACCCCCCACACCCTGGACCCCGTAGCACAATGGGGTGTAGAAACACAAGCTCGGCCCTCCCCTGAGTCCGGGGTGGGTGCCACACAGCGAACCTTTCCCGGTCCCAGCTGTGCTGCCCTGGCCGAGCCGTCCCCTGCCTGTGTCTGCTGCACTCACATTGTTCTTCACTTTCTGCTGTTCGACAGCCTCCCTGAGCTCGGTGGCCTCCTTCTCCAGACTCGACACCTGGGACTCCAGCTCCTTCAGGCTGAGGGGACACAGTAAAGTCACTGTCCAGGCTCCAAGGGGCTATGGTCCCCACAGATCCCACCTGAGGCCCCTCCCAGGGATAAGCACCTTCGAGGCCAAGCCATCTGGCCAGGGACAGTCCCCTCTGGCTGCCCCCACCTCACCCAGCACGAGCTCCCAGGGAATCCTGAGCAGCTCCCAAACCCCTCCCCTCCCACCCATCCAGAGCACTGACCCCAGAGCTATCATCAGAGTCCCACTTGAAGACACTGGAGAGTTGGGTTTTTAGGAGAAGCAGAAGCATGACCCTGCCCTCAGAGCTCTCCTGGGACCCTCAAAGCTTTTCCCGCCACTCCCCGCATCACGTGACAGCCTCCTACAGCAAACTGCCCCAAGAGCGTCCCCAAAAGAATGAGACCCTGAGGAAGAGGCATCAGCAGACCATTGGCAAGGACACACCAACAGTCACACTCTTGGTGGCCACTGCCTGAGTTCTACAATATTTGGGACTGAACCACTCCTCTCTACTCCAGAGCAGGGTGGGCCAGCCCACACACAACTTTCAGATCAACTGTCTGAGAAGGAAATAAAACAACCAATTTCTGCCAAACACATCTCCATGATGCAAAAAAATTCAAACTGATGCTATCTGCAGCATGAGTTGATTATCCTAGTAATATGTTATGTGCCCCAAGAATCTGATCTTACAATACAAGAGCAAAACCACCTCTCTACCCAAACAACCACCACCAGAAGAAACACTTCGCCCATGCTTTTTGGGAAAGGAAGGTGGACAATATTTGGTTGTGGGTCATTCTGGGCCCTCAGGGTGGCTGGCTACCTTTCCCAGTCCCCAAGCTGCAGAACATGGACTGTGGCCTGGGGAGCTGTCTCTGCTGAGAAGTACACGGGGAGGTGCTTCTTTGGTGACAAGGGCCAGGACAAGGGAATCTTCTGAGCTGGTGGCCTAGGATGCATCTGACAGCGTGTGAGGGAATGCCAGACATCCTCCATGCGTCCCCCACATGCTGCTGCGTGGACCCCTGGCCATGGCAGCCAGGACTTGCCTCCTGGGCCTGTGGGCAGGTGCTATGGGATGCAAGCCCCAGAAGTGACTGTCACAAGGACTCCAGCCCCTGACTCGAGCCACCCCACCCAGGTGTTGGCTCCAGCCTTAGCAACAGCAAACAAACACTCCCTGAGCACGGCCTGGTGCTGGTGCTGTTGACACGGAGGGAAAACAAGGTTTAGCCAGCAGTGAAGTCACCTCACAGATGGAGGAAAACCACCCTGAGACGCTGCCAGCTCTGCCCTGACGCCTCAAACCTGTGCTCCAGCAGCAGGCCTGGGTTCGCCATGCTAGGTTGTGCAACCATTTTTCCTGTTAGACTTACTGACCTCAGCCCCTAAAATCCCTTGCTTGTAGACACAGAACCTCTGACCAGTCAGTCCCTCCCCACAGAGAGATGGAAGGGTGGATGGACAGACAGATAGCAGGTAGGAGGGGGTGCTCCTACCCCGGCTGAGGCTCCTTGAGTGTGATCATGGAGCTCTTTCCCACCCAGGCCTGTCCCGTCCTCTAAATCACTGGGAGGGTGGGAGAAGGAAGGGATCCTCTGAAAGGGGCTCTTCTGCAGAGGACCCGAGCACCCTCCTGAAAACTCCGGCCCCCGAGTGTCTTCGGGCGCCCCTGGTGCTGAGGGCTCAAGTGAGCAGGCAGGGTGCTTCCCCAGCTTACCGAGTCTGCTGCTGGTCAGCCTCTGCCTGGCTGGCCTGGAATGAGAGAAAAAGCTCCTTGGTCTCCAGGAGATTCACCTCATGCAGCAGGGCTAGTCCACCCACCTGCTGGATGGAGTTCCCTTTCCTCCTTGTGGCCCCAGGAAGGAGGCTGACCTGGGCGTCCTGCGTCTGGCCCGCCTCCAGCAGGACCTCGATGGACCGGATTCTCTCTGTGAGCTGGGAGTTCTCCGTCCTGGCCTCCTGGAGCTGCCCATGAAGGCCACTCAGCTCCTCGCATTTGCTGCGCACCTCCGCCTCGGAGGACTGTAACTTGCTGTGCAGCTCTGGTGCAGGAAGAAAAAGGAGTTAAGCGAAGAGGCTAGAAACCTCGCCGGGGGATGCGCTGACTGCTGCCCTCTTAGCACTCGCGGGGCACCGGCAGCTTCCTCCTGCCTCCTCTGTGTGCCTGGGGCTCTTAAGACAACATACTGACCACCAGGGCCTCTTGTTAGCTGTTCAAAAAAGTGCCACTCTGGCATCATTCCTGAGAACGGTCAGGGTAGAATGCAATGCTCTCAGGCCACTCATGAGAAAATGATAGGAGACTGGAAATGGACTCCAGCTGGGGCTTTTAAAGATTCATCTTCTAGAAGACTGGCTCATACTAGCTAAGACCAGAAGTTCTTCAGAAACTGAGTAAGTGGACCCCACTGGCCATACCTCCCTCAACTCCCTGACGTGGTGCCCCCTCCGCCCCCAAAACCTCTTCTCAGTGGTTGTCAAGAAAGGCCAGGGGTGACTTTTCTGCCCTGGGGAACTTTCTCCCCTTGAGGTGCCCTCCTCCCTAGGTGACACCCTCAGACAGCCCCGTGGGTCTGTCATCCTCATGTCTCTAAGACTGCACTCTCCCCAACCCCAGGCTCTGCCACCTGTCACTTCTAAATGAAGCACTACTTAGACAAGGCAAACCCAGCACCCTGACCTCCCAGACTCCTCATGTTCCTCCCTCGCCTACTGCTGAAGCCTATGAGGCCACACCAGCCATCTGCCAAGTCGCCCTCCTCACCAGCAGCTCTGCGGCTGCCTGGGCCCTGCCCTGTTGCCTGGGGCCTTGACAGCTGCAAGGCCTCAGCCCTGGTCTTCCTGGGCCACTGCTGCCCGTCTGGTCTGTTCTCCACCCGGTGCCAGTGTCCAGAAGTGCATGAGACGATTTCATTCCCTGTCCCCAGTGCTCTGTCACACTTTCCACAGTGCTCAAGGTCCTCAGAGGGAGGGTGACCTGGCCCTGCCCGCCACCAGCCTTCTCCCTCCAGCCACGCTTGTTAGCCCATTGCTTGCACAGGCCGAGTCAGTTCATCCTCACCGCCGGACCCTGTGCTGGTCTCCGCCATGCATCCCCTCCTGCCTCAGAGAGGCCTCCAGGACCACCCAATCTAAAGCTACACCCAGCTCTCTGGAGCAGGGGCCGGCAAGCTGGGGCTGTGCCTCCCAACCTCCGTTTTTCTAAGTGACATCAATGAAGCTTTCTTTGAACTCAACCAGGCCCCTCAGTTCACTGGTGTTAATGGGCAATTTTGCCCACTGTGGTAGAGACTGGCCAGAAGCATTCATCATCCATCCCTTCACAGAAACAGCTGCCAACCCTGCCCTGAACACAGTCCCTGTGTGAGGGTCCTGCAGTGTAACCCTGTCCTTGCAGGTGACTCTGCCGTGTACCCCCCCAGCCCAGCCACCCATGGTGGTGCTTGGCCTGGGGGGTAACTCCGGAAGCACCAGTTAGCCAAGGGCCTCAGGCCTCTCACTAGCACCTTTGGCCCCCTTTCTCCAGGGGCTCTTGGCCCCCCATCCCTGTTACCCTTTCCATGATCAACTGTGGTGCAAGGGAACCACAGGCTTGTAAATCTCACCTGGCCTCTTGGGTTGACTGAGCTGGGAGAGTAGAAAGGTCCAGAACACACGTTTAGCTGAGACGCCTCAAGACCTCCTTGGCTCACCCATAGCCAGTGGGGACCCAGGCTTGGGGAGGAGGCGGTGCCTTCTACCCCCATAGGCCCCGCCCCCTACACCAGGCCCTTACAGGCCTTGCCTCCACCTCTAGCCCCTGTAGGCCCCGCCCTCACAGGCTCCATCCCCGCATCCCTGGCAGCACCTACAGGTTGGCTGCATCCCCCCATCTCCCACCGGTCCCCTGACCAGGAATAATCTCCTGCTCTTTGACTTTCTGAGAGGCAGTCAGGGGATCTGTGCTGCCCTCACTCCAACAGGTCTAACCCACTTTGGCACTGGCAGTGGAGCTGGGCCAGCGGGCAGACCCTGTACCCTGCACTGACCCTGGGCCCCCCTGCTGCCACCCTCACCAGCCATCTGCTGCTGCTGCTCCTGAGCCTTCTCAGCGTCCGCCCGGAGGCTGGCGTGGCTGTCCTGCGCGCGGCACAGCTCCCGGCTGACCTCGTCCAGGCGCTTCTGCAGGGCCTCCTCGCTCTCCCTGTGGGATGCCTGGGGACAGGCAGGGGAGTAGGGTGGTGAGGACGTGGAAGGACCAGGCCCTCATTGGCTCTGTGGCGGAGGCGGACAGTCCTCTTTATCCCACCAAAGCCCCATGCAGTCTCAGGTTCACGCGGGAAGGAAATGCATGCTAGAATCCACACAGGCTTCACCTCAGCCAGCACCCTTTCAAGGAGAGAAGGCAGCTGCCACGGACCCACACTCACTTCCCAGTTCTCTTCTGAGTGCCTATTTTTACATCTCCCTAATGCCAGCGCTCCAGGACCCAAGGTCAGCACAGGCCACCCCCGCCCTTGTGACCTGCAGAGCTGGCTGGCAGTGAAGGGGCCTCAGGTGAAGGATGGACAGTCACAGTATGGAAAGAACCCCATTTTCACGTCAGCAAAAAAGAGACACTTTCTACAACCTCAACCACCAGTCTAACCTGGAGATTTCTCGAATGAAATTCTGCAAAATTCACGTCTACTGAGCTCTTTTTCTACAAGGCATTAATCTAAGTCCTAGGCACTCTGTGGGAAACAGTATGGTTAATTCCCACAGTCACCCTGCAGGACAGCTCCTATTGTTCTGCCCATAGCATAGACATGGAAACTGAGGCTCTGAAATAACTTGCTAGGAGGTGGCAGGGCCGGGACCTGAACCCAGCAGCTGGCACCAAGGGCCTCACTGTCAATCAGAGGAGTGACAGGCACAGAATCTTTGGTGTCAGACTGGAGAGCAGAGAATCCTGTGCCCAGCCCCAGGCTGTGGACAAGTGCCCTGAGGCTGGAGAGGGCAGGAGATACTGGGAGCACCCCTGTGGGTGCTTTCTGACGGTGACAAACTGAGCGCAGTTCCAGGCCCAGATGGGCCACAACCATCCGAGAGCCTTTAAAACTTAACCATAGGCAGGCCTACCCCACAGCTTCTCATTTTCTCACTGTTCTGAGTGGGTCTGGTTTATACAGCCATCAGAAAACACCAAATTATCCATCTCGATTCCACCCCAATTCAAACTCTGTTTCTTTGTCCACGTTCTCTTTTAGTCGTTGTACACATTCAAACATCGCTCTCAGAATTTTGTGTCTGTACTAGTTCCTTCCAAGAGGCAGCACTAATGCCCCCACACCCTACAGCCCGGTTTCAATGGCGGGGCAGAAAAAAGGCACAAAGCCCCTGGGGTCACTGGGGTCTCCTCATTATCCTGGAAAATTAAACCCAAAGTGGGCATGACCTCAAGGTGCCTCATGCCTAGGGTAACAGCCCTACTCGGGGTCCACCTGCCCAACACAGGCTAGGTGGGAAGTCATCAGGCAAGGCCTCTGGGCTGGGAAAACAAGCTGCATGCTGCCCAGTGCTCTCTGGGGACAGGAGGACAATCTTCCTCCCTCTGAAGGAGAACAGGCACCCTCCTGCGAAAATAGGCCTCCAGGCCACACCCAGAGCTGAGAAAGAGGAAATCCCACCTGGCCTTGAAGCCAGAGGCTGCATCCACAGCCTGTGGGCTCAGCTGGCTGCTCCAGAGCTGCAGGACCACAGTGGGGGTAAGTATGGGAAGAAAAACACGGCTCCAGAGAGAGACTTGGGGTTCAAATCCTGCCTCTGCCGTGTCCTGGCTGTGTGAACTTGAGGTAGGTGCTGAACTTCTCCGTTCCTCAAATTCCTTTATGGGTAAAAACGCAGATACTACCAGTGCCTACCTCATAGAGTTACAAGGAGAAGCGGCTGAGTTAATGCTTGTAAAATGCTCAGAACAGCGCTTAGCATACAGAAAGCAGCCACTTGATGCCAGCTATCACTACTACCAAGGAGACCAAGGTGAGGAGTTCGAGCCTCAGCCCTGCAGCCACCACCATCTGTCCCAGTCAAGGCTAGAGGCAGGTGCCCAGTGTGGCAGGGCCAGCCTGGGCCCAACCCCGCTATGCAGACAGGCTTGCTGGGCAGTGAACGGGCCATTGAGGTGGCCACCACCCTGACTCACCTGCAGCTGCAGGACCTGCTTCTCGAAGGCAACTGCCTTGGCTTCCAGAGCTTTCCGCTGCTGCTCATCTTGCCGCGCAGCTTCTGACTTCTCCACAAGCTCTTTGCTGACCTTGCTGAGTTCCTGCCGGAGCTTGGCCAGCTCTGCATTCTGCCTGCAAGACAGTCACCAGCCCGACTGATGGAAAGCAATGGGTGATCGGATCGGTGGTCCGAGCCTTCCCCCCCAGGACTCCAGCTCTCTTGTAAATAGTTACCCAAGTCTTGAAGCCATTGCCAAAGACATTTTTGCGTTATCAACTGTGGGGTTTTGGCATTTGTTTTGTTAAAGACATTGTTTTACTGACATAGTGCATGAACTAGAGACAGCATAGAGCAAATGTGCACTATAAAACATCTCAGGGGAGTCCCTCCCAGGAACAGCCAGAAATTCACAGAAAAAGGCAACACACTGTTCTGGGTGCTAACCAGGCCTGAGATGAAGATCCACCCGCCTTGACCCCCTGTAGGCCTTCAGGCAGCAGCCCACAGAGTCCACGCAGCCCCTCACTGGCCAACTGGACCAGGGCCAGACTGGGGAGGCTGCCCGAAGCCAGAGCCTGAGATGCTTACAAAACAAACCCTTCGGACTACACTTCAAAAGCTGGGTCTCAGGAGCTGGGAGGAATGTTCCAGAGTTACAGAAGGAGACTTAAAGGAAAAGGAGGCAGCTAGAGGCCTGCCCTTCCAGTGTGAGGCGTGTGATCAGGATGCCATTCCCTCATGAGCAGACGCTGCCTCAAGGCCAAGGACTGACTGTCCAGCCAAGGGACACCACCAGACAAGACTGTCCCAAACCCTGGGACGCAGCACCAGGCCAGGCGGAGCTGGGACCCTTGGCTGAGGCTAGCTTCGCTCTGCTGCCTGGCAGGTGGTGGGTCCCCTCTCTCTGACTCGGGAGCTGCCTCATCTGTACTGGGGCGGCTGCACCAAAGCCGGCTGCGGGGCCATCAGCTCCACGCTTCACACGGCCAAGATTCAAGCGACCTGGGAGGGAGGTGGGAGGCCGGGTGGTGCCCTCGAGATGGACTGGAAGCTCTGAAGTGGGCCTGGGAAAACATATCCCATTGCTGAAAGCCACCCACCAGCCAGAGCTTCTGGACTGGCAGGGCCACTGCCTCAGCATGAGAAGTCTCCTGGCTTTAGTGACTTCCCCAGTAAGGAGGCCACACAGCAGATTCTATGATGCCAGAGCATTTCTCAGTCTCCACATTTGCCTTCTGCTGTGGCTTCTGAGGAAACAGCAGCCACAAACCTCCAAGCAGCCAATGGGTCAGGAAAAGGAAGACGTGTGCACACGCACACCCAGAGGGGATCGGTAGAGGGGAAGCGGCCACTGGATCTCACTCCACACCAGAGGGAGCCACAGCCAAAACAGACACACGGCCCGGCTCCTCTCCCTGTCCTGCTCCCATGCTGGGCTTCCCCGGACCCAACTCCCAGCACAAGGACTGAGGGTGCCGGCACGCTCTGCTGTGGTCAGCCTTTCTCTTGGTGACAGGAGAGGCTCTGGGGTAACACAGAGATCTGCCAAGTCCCTGCAGGACACTTCAGGCCCAGAGAAGGCAAAGTAATGTGCAACCAAAGACACCGCGGTGGGTTTCTCGAGGGCCACTGCTGAGGGTGGAATGCTCCAATCAGGGAAGCAGAAGTGCGCTTCCTGTACATCACTCCAGAGGGAACATGTGCCCTCCAGCCCCCTCGCTGTGGGCTCCGGTGCTTCAGCGACTCAGAGACAATATTGAGATGAGAGCCCCACTAGGCGGGTGGTGCCTGTGTGCTGGAAACCCCCCTAGCACCAGCGCATCTGAAGCAAGGGTGCTGCAGAGCAGGAGGGCGTGCTCCAGGGCACAGTAGAGGCCCACCCCCGGCCACCACAGGGACGCTGGGCCACCTTTTGGAAGACTCAGACAGGAGATGGAGGGTTGGAGCGGCTCCACGTGGGGAGAAAGTAGAGCTGCACAGGCAGCCCCCGGCACACATGGAGGGCCCGTGCCTGGCTCTCACGCCGGCTGCCCCGGCCGCAGCCTTGTGAAGCCTTCCTGGCTCCAGAGCCCTTGCGGAGGTGCCGAGGTGGGAATGCTCAGCTTACTTGCTCTCCACCTGGCTCGTGGCCTGGTTCAAGGCATCCCGAAGAATGGAGTTCTCCTGCTGCAGGCGGGCCAGCTGCGTGTTGGGGCCGTTCTCCAGCTGCTCCTGAAGAGTCCGGATCTAGAAAGTCATGGGTGAGGGCATCAGAGGCAGCTTGGCCTCACACATAAAACTGAGTTCCAAGTCGGGGTTAGCAAGGACACAGCCCACAAAAGAAAACCCCCAGAAGCCTCTACCTTTCCCATGTGGAAGTTGTGAGGATCCCATAAAACAAGAGGCCTGAAAACTGCAAGGCTCAAACATCAGGGGCTTGAGGCCAAACATGACCCCCCTAACCTCCACCCATACCCAGCGACAGGCCTCTCCCCCTCCTCACTGCTCCTGGACTGCCCAAGGCTGAACACTCAGCCCAGAGTCTCTGGGCTATGAACATCTGCCCCCAAAGTCACATGCTTAACTGTTCTAAGACAAAGCAAATGGCCATAGCCTCTGAACCCCCTGAGGAAGCCTAGTTTCCTGCCCTCTGACCTCTGGCGCCTCCTGAGGCAGGGAGGAGGCTGCAGGCCCCTATGAGCAGGGTGCAGGTTTCAGAAGGCAGGGATCAGCCTCTGACTACAGGCCAGTCTGGGCAGTCGCCCAGTGCTGGCCTGGAGCCCCACACTGGAGCTGTGCAATTTTCAGGCCTCTGGTATTATGGGATCCTCCCAACTATGTGGAAAAAAGACAGAGCCAGCATTTCTCCAGGTTCATGTGAAGGGTGAGAACTTGACCCGCAGACCCCTAGGAGGTAGGGAAACAGGGCTGGCCATTTGAGGCTAGGTTCTTTTGAAAAGCGCTCTTTAAAATGTATTTCATACCTCCCTGGCTATTAACAGGATACACACACAGTGGGCTGCCAGATACTGTCCGGTCAAACACAACAGCCTCTGGACCCCTAACCCTGACCAGACCTTGCAGACCCCTATGGGCATCCTCAACCCCCTCTTCATGCTTCATCCTTTGGGCCTCCTCCATCCTGGACCAGGACTGGGCCCTGTCCCCTCCCGTGTCCCCGCCAGCCACTGCCCACCTTGCCCTGCAGCTGCTGCACCTCCTTCACGTGCTCCCGGTAGCTGGCCTGCATCCGTGCCTGCACGGCCGTGATCTCCTGTTCCCGGGCCACCAGCTGCTTTTTCACCTTGGCCTCCCCGGCTGCTGCTTTGGCCTTTTCCGCTGCCATCTCCTGGGGGCAAAGTAGCAGAGAGAGGGGCCAGTGAGGCTTGCAGGGGCAGGAGCCTATCAGAAGGGAACAAGAGCATCACCCAGGCTGGGAAGCTTGAGAGCAGAGCACAGACCCCTCCTGCTGGCTGAGTTCTCGGACAAACCCAAGCCAGCGGCAGCGGGAGCACCGACAGACAACAAGGGATCCCTGGAAACTCTGCTGGCCCCGGCTGGTTGTGGGCTCAGTGTCAGGCCTTGGCCACAGCAGAGGTGGTAGACGCAGCAGGAATGGCAGAGACACGCGGTGCTGTCCCTGGCTCTCCAGGGCACTGGCTCGGCCCTGCTGTGACGACAACACCCTGGCTTGACTCAGTCACTAACATCCAGGCCCCTCGGACGCCTACTCCTACTCAAGTGCCTTTGCCAGGATGGAAAGGCGGCGAGCCCTGATGGCTAGTTGGGGGACGGGGCCGGCTGCCTGTCCGGTCATGGCTGGGGTTAGGGCATGAGTTTCCACAGGCAGTTGCTCTGTCCTCCACCCAGGGGGACGGCAGCTCCAGTCAGTGCCAGATGCCCACAGCTGAACATGGATACCAAGTCTGGAGGCCTGGCATCTCAGGCAGGGACACAGCAGGATGGGAAAGCAGGCCACAGTGTTGGCCAGAAGCCACACGGAGGCAGGGTGACAATTCAGGGAAGGTTGACATCATGAGCCCCTGGGGTGGGGGTGTCCCAGTCTAGCAGGCCTGGACAGACCAGCTCCAATGTGGTGTGAATACATATCATGAACACAGCAGGCCTGGGTGACAGTGTCCCATGAGAGTCGAGGCTGCTCTGTCCTGGGCAGTGGGCCAGAAGTGAGGAAATCCACCCCCTCCCTAGACCAGGGCTACCAGGGAGGCCTGTCCTGAAGGCCGGAGTGTCCCTCTTGCTTGAGATGGGAGAGAACCCTAAGGAGCCACTGGGTGCCAACTGTCTGTGCTCCTGGCACTCTCTGGGACCTCCTGTGACCCTTGGCCTCACTTTTCAAAGACAGTCATCTTTTTGGCCATGCCTGGGGTGAGAGGCCCACAGGAGCCTGCAGGTCCGCTTCACTGATTAGCTATAGAAGTTGGGGGGCAGGAGGAGCTGACACTGTGCCCAAGCACTGTCCCATTTAATTCTCTCTGTAAGATGAGGATGACAATCTCCATCCAAGCTGAGTCACACAGCCTTGGAAAGGACACACTTGTCCAAGGCTGAAGATCCACTCCAGGAGGCAGGGGTGGGGCCTGAAGCTAGGACTCTGTGAACCCAAGGGGTTCCCACAAAGAGGAGGAATGAGGTCACCTGCTCCTCTGTGCGGGCTGGGAAGCCTCTGGGGAAAGGGAGGACGGCTCAGCAGTGATTCCAGGACCCCTCTGTGCTTCCTCCTCTAACACATGCGGCCCCACCAGCCCACTGCTGGCAGACGGGTGTGGTGGGGATGGCTGGAAGCCTCCAAACACCAGCAGAGCAGGAGGCCACTCTCTTTGCTGGGTTTCCCACACAACAGTCCTTCCAAGAAGATGGTCCAGCCTTCCGAAGAAGAAACCAAAGCTCAGAGAGGCCAGGCATTCCCACAGCCACATAGATGGCAGGTTGGGGGGCCACACCTGGGTCATCCTCAGCCCACCTCTGCCACCTGCAGACATCCTTCCCAGCCCTGGGCAGGCCTCATGCAGCGCCAGGGTCCACCCAGCTGAGGGTCTGCAGACCCCTATCTCCTCAGGGTCAGGGTCCCAAGGCCACTGGAATTCAATGGGATTTTCCTCCTCCTTTGCTTCTGGGCTTTTTAAAGGGCAGAGAAAAGTCAACTTGTCCTAGGTGCAGCTGTTTAGCTCCCTGTGGTTTCTTTTACTTCAAAGAGCTCAGAGTCCCAGGATTCCTTCTGCTTGTCAAATTCTTTTTTTTTTTTTTTTTTTTGAGACAGAGTTTCACTCTTGTTACCCAGGCTGGAGTGCAATGGCGCGATCTCGGCTCACCGCAACCTCCGCCTCCTGGGTTCCAGCAATTCTCCTGCCTCAGCCTCCCGAGTAGCTGGGACTACAGGCACGTGCCACCACGCCCAGCTAATTTTTGTATTTTTAGTAGAGACGGGGTTTC